>CM065741.1:4447263-4467263 GCA_033310375.1 Conus canariensis
CTGTTGTCTTCATTCAGGCGTTGGACCCGTGGATTCGATGGATGGAGCAGCCGTTCACACCAGCTTCAATGCCTTCTCCATGTCAGGCATACATGAATGATGTATGTGCCAGTGCTTGCTGTGAGGAGAGCTTACAAGAAATGATAAATAAGACGGAAACCTTCCTGCATTACACTGGAATGGAAGTGAAACACAGAAAGTGTGCCACCGTTCATGGACAACGCACAGGAAACAACTGGACTTCTACAGATGTGTCTGAGAACGTCCACGTGACGCTGCAAGCGGAAGATATACCGATGTATGGAAAAGATGAGCCATACCAGTATCTCGGATTTCAAACAAATCTGACTGGAACTTCTGAGAAAGAGCAACTAGCGCAGGCGAGCGAGGAATTCGAAAGAACGCTAGAAAAAAATTTCGCTTTCACCTTTACCGTTGTGCAAGAAAATTGAGGCTGTAAACGTCATGGCTTCTTCAAAATTGAGCTTTTATTACAGCAATTCAAAATTCGCAGAAAATCTCCTGAAGACTCTGGAAGATAAGATAGTTGATTTTGTTCGCATTCATCTCAAGCTAAACTCTTCTACCAATCGAGCGCACATGTTCCTTCCCCAAAAACAAGGCGGCCTTGGTCTGTTGAAACCAAGTACCATGTACTACGCCAAACGCATCTCATTCCTGATCTCTGTTCTGAACAGTGATGACCAACATGTCAGAATGGTAGCGCGCAACAGTTTCCATCTCCACATGGAAAAGAGACAAGTGCCTCACGCAGATCCAGACGACAGCAATTTTGGAGGATATGCCACAGACCCGAAGGGAAGTTAAGGAAAGGCAGCAAGGTCAACTGGTCACGTTCTTCCTTCGTTGAGCTCCATGAGCTGTGTGTGCGACTGGATCTTAAGCTGGAATTCGATGAACACAGCGACAGTTTCGGAGTAGTACTCCCAGCTTCTGATGATGGGGTAGTTCAAATGCGCTACAGTAATTCTAAACAATTGTACAGCGCAATCAAAAGAATGCAAATGGACGAAGATACACACCATTTTCAGCAGCTGCAACAACAAGGGAGAATCACCCGGGTTGCAATTCTGGATGCGGCAGTGACCCACTCCATAGGACACCTCACCAACACCAACGTCAATGACCAAATAACCAGGTTCATCAGCAAGGGACGTCTACAGCTGCTGGAGACCAATGCAGTGAACAACATCTACTATCCTGATACTTACCGGAGAGAGTGTGCTTTGTGCGGGTTTCGTTCTGACACAAATTCCCATGCCTTGAATGGATGTCGTCAACTGAGGGGCCTCTACACACAAAGACACGACAGATGCGTTGAGATCATCAGAAAGGAGCTACAGAAATGCATTGCGACGGATTTTGTGGATGTTTTTCAAAATAGGCCTGTCTCAATAAACGGTGTTGAAGATCTACCAAGGCTGAAACCTGATCTATGCTTCACGACCATCGAAACTCGGTGGCATTCGTCATCGAGGTTTCAAACCCATTTGACACATTCATACAAACATGCTATGACAGCAAATTTCAAAAGTACATGCCTCTTTGCTATGCTCTTAGTGATGCCGGATTTAGCACGAAAGTGGTTGTTCTTGTAATAGGTTCACTAGGCATAGTTCATAGAAGAGTGGTTTTAGGACTTTCAACGTTAGAACTGCCCATAACAAAATGTAAACAACTCGCAAAATACTTGAGCATGTCTGTCATGATTGCATAAAAGAGTGGTTTTAGGACTTTCAACGTTAGAACTGCCCATAACAAAATGTAAACAACTCGCAAAATGCTTGAGCATGTCTGTCATGATTGGGTCTAGGCGTGTTTGGTCAAGGCGGAATCACCTCATGAACCAGCATTGATGATGACTTTCAAACTGTGCTTTAAATAGTACAGCTGACTAAAGCACTGACAGACAAAGAATTGGAGCAGCCGGAGAGAGAAAGGGCGTGGGGACAGAGAGAGAAAGAGGGGGAATAGAAAGAGAGAGAGAGAGAGAGAGAGAGAGAGAGAGAGAGAGAGAGCAGACAGACAGACAGACAGACAGACAGCAGACAGAGACAGACAGAAGAGAGAGAGAGAGAGAGAGAGAGAGAGGAGAGAAGAGTATGTGAAAGATATATTTTATCGATGCGCCTGCAATCTGGACTACTGTGCATTGTTGTTGATTTGACAAGTTGATGCATTAAAGTAATTGATATGTATGTATGTACGTACATGTGTTTTATATATCTGTCTGTACGAATTGATTTGATTTGATTTGATTGATTTAATTCAACGTCTGTTCATAACAATGGTGATATTAGACTGAAAATGAACCAATCCACAAAAACAAAACAAACAACAAACAAACAAACAAAAAAAACGGGCTGTGTAAGTGTATGTGTGTGTGTGTGTGTGTGTGTGTGTGTGTGTGTGTGTGTGTGTGTGTGTGTGCGTGTGCGTGCGTGCGTGTGTGTGTGTGTGTGTGTGTGTGTGTGTGTGTGTGTGTGTGTGTGTGTGTGTGTGTGTGTGTTAGTGTGAATATGCACTCATGTGTGAAAGGCTAAATGAACATTAATACAATAACTATAAATGACTTAATATTTACAATAAATTTGAAAGTATGGTGCTGGATAAAACTGATGCAATTTGTATCATTTCTTCGCTGTAGATTATATCATTTAAAGATCACATTTTTGCTACATCTATCCCAGATATGTTGTATAATAGGGATAGCAATGGGCAATCAAAAAGAATACGTAGAGAAGAAACAGAACTTGAAGAGAACTTAAAGAAGAGAACTTAGAGAAGGAAACTTAAGAGAAGAGAACTTGGAGAAGAAGAAACTTAGAGAAGAAAACTTGGAGAAGGAACTAGAGAGAGAACTTGGAGAAGAGAACTTAGAGAAGAGAAAACTTGGAGAAGGAACTTAAGAAGAGAACTTGGAGAAGGAAACCTAAGAGAAGAGAACAGAATTTGGAGAAGAGAACTTAAAGAAGAGAACTTAGAGAAGGAAACTTAAGAGAAGAGAACTTTTGGAGAAGAGAACTTAGAGAAGAAATTAGAGAAGGAACTTGGAGAAGAGAACTTAGGAGAAGAGAACTTGGAGAAGAAACTTAGAGAAGAGAACTTGGAGAAGGAAACTTAGAGAAGAACAGAACTTGGAAGAGAACTTAGAAGGAAACTTAGAGAAGAGAACTTGGAGAAGACAACTTAGAGAAGAGAACAGAATTGGAGAGAGAAAATAGAGAAAAACTTAGAGAAGGAAACTTAAGAGAAGAGAACTTGGAGAAGAAGAAACTTAGAGAAGAGAACAGAACTTGGAGAAGAGAACTTAGAGAAGGAAACTTAGAGAGAACTTGGAGAAGAGAACTTAGAGAAGGAAACTTAGAGAAAGGAACTGGAGAAGAGAACTTAGAGAAGAGAACAAACTTGGAGAAGAGAACTTAGAGAAGGAATTAGAGAAGAAACTTGAGAAGAGAACTTAGACAAGAGAACTTGGAGAGAACTAGAGAGAGAACTTGGAGAAGAGAACGTAGAGAAGAGAAGGAAACTTGGAGAAGAGAACTTAGAGAAGAGAACTTAGAAGGAAACTTAGGAAGAGAACTTGGAGAAGAGAACTTGGAGAAGAGAACTAGGAGAAGAGAACCTAGAAGAGAACTTAAGAAACTAGAGGAGGAACTGGAAAAACTTGAGAAGAGAACTTAAAGAAGAGAACTTAGAGAAGGAAACTTAAGAAGGAGAACTTAGAGAAGAGAACTTAGAAAGAGAACTTGGAGAAGAGAACTTAGAGAAGGAGAACGTGGAGAAGAGAACTTAGAGAAGAGAATAGAGAACTGAGAAGAGAAATTAGGAAGAGAACTTGGAGAAGGAAACTTAGGGAAGAGAACTTGGAAAAGTGAACTTGAGAAGAGAACTTGAAGGAAACTTAGAGAAGAGAATTTAAAGAAGAGAACTTAGAGAAGAGAACCAGAACTTAGAGAAGAGAATTTAAAGAAGTGGACATGGAGAAGAGAACTTAGAGAAGAGAACTTGGAGAAGGAAACTTAGAGAAGATAATTTAAAGAAGATAACTTAGAGAAGATAACAAAACTTAAAGAAGAGAATTTAGGGAAGAGAACATGGAGAAGGAAGCTTAGAGAAGAGAACTTAGAGAAGAGAGCTTAAAGAAGAGAACTCGGAGAAGAGATCTTGGAGAAGAGAACTTGAAGAAGAGAACTTACAGAAAAGAACTTAGAGAACAGAACTTGGAGGAGAGAACTTAGAAAACAGAACGTGGAGAAGAGAACTTAGAGAAGAAAAAGGAAGATTCTCTAGTTCTGTGACGCATGACCCTGACCCTGTTCGAACCTACCTTTGATTGTCGAAAACATGATGAAACAACGATCAAGGAGCGGATCAGGATCCGTTCTACTTTGACAGAGATCTGAGTTTCACGATAGTTCTTGAAGTGACCTGAATTTGGGGGCTTGTGTTCTCAGTGTTTCCGACGTGGGCAGCTGCCATGGTCTCCCTCCATTGGAGTCATTCTGCAGTGTTGGGTCTCTACGAGGTGGTGCAGAGGCTCCCTTGTCCGTTGAGCACATGCAGCTAAGTGTTGGTGTGACCAGTAGGCAGTCAGTGTATCCCCCCCCATCCCCAGGTCTCCTCCCCATGGCTGCATTATCTGTCCATCTATCGAACTGTCAAGACTATCCGTCAGCTGCTGTACCAGACGTGGGAGAACTTGTGAGCCCTAGGGGATACACTCATCGATTTCTGTGTGGGTACCGTATAGACTCCTGATGTTATTGTGTGGAGAGAGAGAGAGAGAGAGAGAGAGAGAGAGAGAGAGAGAGAGAGAGAGAGAGGGGGGGGATGAAGAGAGAGAGAGAGATGGGGGATGAAGGAAAAGAGAGCGATGGGGGGATAAAGGGAGAGAGAGGTGGGTGGAAGGAGAGAGAGATAGGGGGTGACGGAGAGAGAGAGGGGAGAAGGAAAGAGATGGGACGATGAAGGGAGAGAGAGGGGGGATGAAAGGAGAGAGAGATAGGGGGTGACGGGAGAGAGAGAGAGAGAGAGAGAGAGAGAGAGAGAGAGTGAGAGAGATGGGGAGAGAATTGGTAAGAGAGAGGGAGATGGGGGGATGAAGGGAGAGAGAGAGGGGGATGAAAGGAGAGAGAGAGAGAGATAGGGGGTGAAGGGAGAGAGAGAGAGAGAGAGAGAGAGAGAGAGAGAGAGAGAATGGGGATGAAGGAAGAGAGAGAGATAGGGGTGGGGGGTGAAGGAAGAGAGGCGGAGTGATGAAGGGAGAGAGAGATGGGGGTAAAGGGTGAGAGAGAGAGGTGGGGTATGAATGAAGAGAGAGAGAAGGGGGATGAAAGGAGAGGGGGGGGGTGTGAAGGGAGAGAGAGAGAGTGGGGGAAAACAGACAGACATACCGACAGGCAGACAGACAGAGAAAGATGTGATCGATTGGTCGATTGATCTATGTTTAATATCCATAAAAGAAGATCTGATCAGAGGAAGATTGATAAATTGAATGATCTATCTCTATAACACCCGAGGCTGTGGATTTGATGAGAAGAAGATTGATCGACTGATTCATTGAATGATCCATTCACTCATTCTTTGCCCCGCCTTGCAATCCATTGCATCTATGATGAACCTTTCAGGCCAAGGCCTGGTGTTCATACTCTGTCCTTGTCACCCCACATCATGGCAGGTCTTTCAGACAGACAAATCAACATTGAAAATGCCGCAAACGTAATGATACTACCAACGGGTTGTGTTAGTCAGTCAGTCAGTCCCCTGACCGCTGGGGTCGTTGGGGGGGGGGGGGGGGGGGGGGGCGTGATGAGGCAGCCGCCGTTTCTCTCCAGGCTCTTGTGTTTGTAGCTGTCGTGAGGAGATCTGGCATGGTCATTTTGGTCCAGTCCTTTATATTTTCGGACCAACTCTTTCTCTGCCGTCCTCGTCTGCGCCCTCCTTCAAAGGTACCTTGAAGGATGGTTTTGGAGAGGGTGTTGTGACGAATGACGTGGCCAAACCATGCCATCTTCCGTCGAGGGATAAGGAGAATGGACACGATCAAACAGAGAGAGAGAGAGAGAGAGAGAAGAGAGAGAGAGGAGAGAGAGAGAGAGAGAGAGAGAGAGAGAATGATAATAACAATAGGGGGTGAGCTGTTTTTCACGAGAACGGCAAGACGTATTTTTGGAGTAGTGCTCCGATAAAATTTGGATTATGAGTGAATTATCGCATGGATTAATCAGTTTCTACAAAGTGTTTTGTGGGTAACAATTGTGCTTAATATTCTATGGTATGCCACGGTGGTGAAAACATAGTGATCCCAAAGTGATTATGCCTGTGGATAACCAGCACTTTCGTGCAGCGTGTGGCCTGTTCGTTGGCTTGAAAGACAGTTTCATGTCTACATGTGTGTGTGTGTGTGTGTGTGTGTGTGTGTGTGTGTGTGTGTGTGTGTGTGTGTGTGTGTGGAGAGAGAGAGAGAGAGAGAGAGAGAGAGAGAGAGAGAGAGATGTGAGAGAGAGTGTGTGAGAGAGAGTGTGGTGTGAGAGAGAGACAAGAGAGAGAGAGAATGAGAGAGAGAGTGTGAGAGAGAGACAGAGAGAGAGAGAGTGAGAGAGAGAGCACGAGAGAGAGAAAGAGAGAGATGAGAGAGAGAGGGAGAGAGAGAGAGAGAGAGAGAGAGAGAGAGAGAGAGAGATTGGGTGAGCAAGGAGAAGGTGAGATAAGAGGATGATTTGGGCGGTGCAGCAAAGGAACAGGTGGAGATTAACAGATTTGTTGATCTATCTTAATATCCAAGGTTGCATATTTCAAAGGAGATTGAGAGAGACAGAGACAGAGCCAGAGGGACAGAGAGAGACATAGACAGACAGACAGACAGACAGACAGACAGACACAGAGACGAACAGACAGACAGACACGCATACACACGCACGGACGCACCCACGTGCACACACACACACACACACACACACACACACACACACACACACACACCACACACACACACACACACACAACCCAGCCAACAGAGAGAGAGAGAGAGAGAGAGAGAGAGAGAGAGAGAGAGAGAGAGAGAAACGGACAGACAGAAAGAAAGAGTGACAGGGACAGTCCGATAGAGAAAGCAATAGAGAAGAGGCGGGACGGGGGCAGGGATGGGGCGGGGGGGGGGGGGGGGGGGGATCGATGAGTCCAACGACGGGTCAGATTTTTGAACATGCTGGCTTTATTCGGGCAACAGTAACGATTTGTCGCATCAACAAATAAGGTAGTTTAGTCTTGCTTCTGAGCAGCTCGTCTCAACACCCTCCCTCCCATCCCTCCCTTCATTCCTTCCTTCCTTCTTCTTCCTTCCTTCCTATCCTCCTTTCTTCCTTCCTTTCTATCTTCCTTCCTTCCTATCCTCCTTCCTTCCTTCCTGCCTTCCTTCCTTTCTATCTTCCTTCCTATCCTCCTTCCTTCCTTCTTTCCTATCTTCCTTCCTTCCTATCTCCTTCCTTCCTTCTTTCCTATCCTACTTCCTTCCTTCTTTCCTATCTCCTTCCTTCCTATCCTACTTCCTTCCCTTCCTATCTTCCTTCCTTCCTATGTTCCTTCCTTCCTTCTTTCCTATCTTCCTTCCTTCCATTTCCTTCCTTCCTTCTTTCCTATCTTCCTTCCTTCCTATCTTCCTTCCTTCCTTCTTTCCTATCTTCCTTCCTTCCTATCCTCCTTCCTTCCTTCCTTCCTATCTTCCTTCCTTCCTATCTTCCTTCCTTCCTTCTTTCCTATCTTCCTTCCTTCCTATTTCCTTCCTTCCTTCTTTCCTATCTTTCCTTCCTTCCTATCTATCCTTCCTTCCTTTCCTATCTTCCTTCCTTCCTATCCTCCTTCCTTCCTTCTTTCATCTCCTTCCTTCCTATTCTCCTCCTTCCTTCCTTTCTATCTTCCTTCCTTCCTATCTTCCTTCCTTCCTTCTTTCCTATCCTCCTTCCTTCCTATTTCCTTCCTTCCTTCCTTTCTATCTTCCTTCCTTCCTATCTTCCTTCCTTCCTTCTTTCCTATCTTCCTTCCTTCCTATGTTCCTTCCTTCCTTCTTTCTATCTCCTTCCTTCCTACTTCCTTCTCTTCCTTCTTTCCTATGCTTCCTTCCTTCTTATCTTCCTTCCTTCCTTCTTCCTATCCTTCCTTCCTTCCTATCTCCTTCCTTCCTTTCTTCCTATCTTCCTTCCTTCCTATCTCCTTACTTCCTTCTTTCCTATCTTCCTTCCTTCCTTCCTCCTTCCTTCCTTCTTCCTATCTTCCTTCCTTCCTATCCTCCTTCCTTCCTTCTTTCCTATCTTCCTTCCTTCCTATCCTCCTTCCTTCCTTCTATTTCCTTCTTCCTTCCTATCCTCTTCCTTCCTTCCTATCTTCCTTCCTTCCATCCTCCTTCCTTCCTTCCTATCTTCCTTCCTTCTCCTATGTCCTTCCTTCCTTCTTCCTTCTTCCTTCCTTCCTATCCTCCTTCCTTCCTTCCTATCCTCCTTCCTTCCTATGTCCTTCCTTCCTTCCTTCCTATCTTCCTTCCTTCCTATGTTCCTTCCTTCCTTTCTTTCCTATCTTCCTTCCTTCCATCCTCCTTCTTCCTTCCTTCCTCTTCCTTCTTTCTATTTCTTCCTTCCTTCCTATCTTCTGCCTTCCTTCATTCCTATCTTCTTTTGTTCCGTTCTTCCTTCCTTCCTTCCTATCGTCTTTTCTTCTTTTCTTCCTTCCTTTCTTCTCATCTCCCTTCCTTCCTTTCTCATATCTTCTTTTCTTCCTTCCTTCCGTCCTTTATTCCTTCCTTCCTTCCGATTTTTCTCCCTTTCATCCTTCCTTCATTTATCTCTTCCTTCCTTCCTCACATCCTTTCCTCCTATCTTCCTTCCTACCTTTGTTCCTTCCTTCCTTTCTTCCATCCATCCTTCCTTCCTTCTTTTCTTCCTTCTTTTTTCCTTTTCCTTCCTTCCTTCCTTCCTTCCTTCCTTTCTTTCTTTCTTCCTTCCTTCCTACCTTTCTTCCTTCTTTTCTTCCTTCCTTCCTTCGTTCCCATCGTTCATCCATCCTTCCTTCCTTTCATCCTTCCTACATTCCTTCCTATTATCCTCCCTTCCATTCTTCCATCCATACTTCCATCCTTCCTTCCTTTCTTCCTTCTTTTCTTCCTTCCATCCTTCCTTCCATCCATTCATCCATCCTTCCTTCCTTCCTTCGAATCATCCATCCCTCCTTCATTGATCCTTCCTTCTTTCTTCCTTCCTTCCATCCTTTCTTCCTTACTACTTACTTTCTTCCTACCTTCCTTTCTCCCATCCATCCTTCCTACCTACCTTCCTTCCTTTCTTGCTTCCTTCTTATTTTCCTTCCTTCTTTCCGTCCCTTCTTTCTTCTTCCTTCTTTCTTTCTTTCTTTCCTTCCTTCCATTCTTTCTTTCATTCCTTCCCATCTTCCATCCATCCATCCTTCCTTCCATTCTTCCTTCCTTCCTTTCTTCCTGCCCTTCCTTCTTCCATCCATCCTTTCTTTCTTCATTCCTATCTCCCTTCCTTCCTTCCTTCCCTTCTCCCATCCTTCCTTTCTTCCTTTCTACCTTCCTTCCTTCCTTCCTTCCCATCTTCCATCCCTCTTTCCTACCTTTCTTCCTTCCTTCTTTCCTTCCTACCTCCCTCCCTCCCTTTGTTTCTTCCTTCCTTTTTTTACCCTCCTTCCTTTCACATGATCTATTCACTCACTGACCATCTATCCCGCTGTCACCCTGCGCGCTGTCGACCCCTAGCTGTGCAGCTGGATGTCACTGGTAGGGTGGACCCGTTTTCAGGCAGGGACCTAACAGCATCCCGGCAGGGGGGCGTCACTCCCACGCCGGATGTACTGGCAGGATGTACTGAGTGCTGCACGCGCGCCTTGTCAAGCAGTCACGTGATGTTCACATGGAAATCGGTGTTTAGGCCTACTTTTGGGGGGGGGGGGGGGGGGGGGGGGGGTGCATATTCTTCAACGCTGTCAACCGGAGAACAGCAGGACCGAGAAACAACAGCAACAACGATCACACACACACACACACACACACACACACACACACACACACACACCACGCAACGCACGCACGCACGCACGCACGCACACACACGCACGCACACGCACGCACACGTACACGCACACACACACACACACACACACACACACACACACACAACACACACAGAACACAACACAACCACACACAGACACAACACACACACACACACACAACACACATACAGGCGCGTGCGCGCATGCGTGCATGCGCGCGCGCACACACACACACACACACACTGCAGGCGCGTGCGCGCAGGCGCAGGCACAGGCGCGCGCTCGCGCGCGCGCGCGCAACACACACACACACACACACACACACACACACCACATACATACAGGCGCGTGCGCGCATGCGTGCACGCGCGCACCAACCACACACACACACACACACACACACACACACGCAGGCGCGTGCGCGCAGGCGCAGGCGCAGGCGCGCGCGCACACACAACACACACACACACAACACACACACACACACCACACACACACACACACACACCACACACACACACACAGAGGCAGCTTAACAGTTCAATCAAAGACAAAATGCGAAAACATGGGCGTGAAACGGTGCGCTGTTAAACAGAAAGTCTTTAACCCGATCAGAAAGTCTTTATCCCGATCATAAAGTTTTTAACCCGATCAGAAAGGTTTTAGCCCGAATAGAAAGTTTTTAACCCGATCAGAAAGTCTTTAACCCGATCAGAAAGTCTTTGTCTTTATCCCGATCAGAAAGTCTTTATCCTGATCAGAAAGTCTTTATCCCAATCAGAAAGTCTTTATCCTGATCAGAAAGTTTTTATCCCGATCAGAAAGTCATCATCCTGATCAGAAAGTCGGCGATCAGAAAGTCTTTATCCCGGTCAGAAAGTTTCTTTATCCTGATCAGAAAGTCTTCATCCCGATCATTACGCTGGCATGAGCTCCCGAAAAAAGCGAGTCCATAAGTCATGTAGGCTACTTCATAAACATCACTCATACGTACGTACTATAGTCGTCATCGTGTTGAATCTGCCTGATCCTCTTCTCCCGGCCCCATTTCACTCTCCTTTGAAGAGGATCGGCGGGGAGGGGGGGGGGGAGGAAGAGGTAAGGTACGGGGGGGGGGGGGGGGGGGGGCGTGGGTGCCTGTGTGGTCAGCTTGTTCAGTCATAGCGCAGCTGATGAACGAGGCCACCATGTCAGATCGATACCAACCAGTGCCACTTCATTCTAGTGGAACGCAGTTACCTAACAATGAGAGAGAAGAGATGAGAGAGAGAGAGAGCAGAGATACCACACAGGTCACTAAGACACGCAATTACCAAAGACAATGAGGTGGAAGGGAGAGAGAGGAGAGAGAGAGAGAGAGAGAGAGAGAGAGAGAGAGATGCACTAGAGATACAATGCATATAGACCAAAGACAATGTAGGAGTGGAAGAGAGAGAGAGGAGAGAGAGAGAGAGATCACTTGGATAAATGCATATAACAAGACAAGTAGGTAGAGAGAGAGAGAGAGAGAGAGAGAGAGAGAGAAGGAGAAAGAAAAGAGAGAGAAGGAGGAGGAAAAAGACGACAGGTGTAGTCTAGGATGAAAAGCATGATAACAAAAAGACAACATAGGTAGAAAGAGAAAGAGGGTAAGGAAAGAGATAGGAAAATACACACAGGTATGATAATGTACAAAGCATAATAAGAAAAAGACAACAAGAGAGAGAGAGGGAGAGAATTCGGAACACGGAACTCGGAAAATTTTAATTGCAATGGCCACCGGCCTATCTGCAATGAGAGAGAGAGAGAGAGAGAGAGAGAGAGAGAGAGAGAGAGAGAGAGAGAGAGAGAGAGAGAGACGATAACGATAACGATAAGAATAATGATAACGACAATATATTCAAGAAAAGGCAACAGCCCTATTTGAAGGGGGTGAGTAAAAACTAAGAGCTTTAGAAAGAAAACAAAATGCAAAGCATATAAACTTACTCCCAGTTCATCTTGAGTACTCGTGAGATATTCCATAAAGAGGAAAAACCGTTTTGGGCCATAAGAGCCGTTAGTAACAGCTATTCTGGTAAACATCGGCCATAATCTGTGACCCATAATGAACATACCTACAAATTTTCAGAAAGATCAGCCAAATACTTTCTGAGGTTTTCCATAAAGAAGAAAACCGTTATGGGCCATTATAGCCGTTAGTAACGGCTATAATGGCCCATAACAATGAGCATCATCCGTGACAAATTTTCTGAAAGATCGGCCAAGTACTTTCTGAGATATTCCATAAAGAAGAAAAGCCGTTATGGGCGGTTATAGCCGTTAGTAACGGCTATAACGGTAAAATAAAACATTGGGCATCATCTGTGACCAATAATATACATACCTACAAATTGTTCAGAAAGATCGGCCAAGTAGTTTTGTCTGGAGCGAATGGAAGACATTTTGACCATGGACGGACAGATAGACAGACAGACAACACACACACACACACACACACACACACACACACACACACACACACACACACACACACACACGCACACAGACAGCATTTCTTCGTTCCCATTGTAAAGTACTCCCTGTTCTATAAGAACTGGGAGTATAAAAACTGACGATTTAGAGTGCCGATCAAAAAGAAATAATATTATTGTGCATGGAATTCCCAGAGCCGAAAGGTAGGCGCCTGAACAATGTGAGAACCTTCTGAGGGACATGCTGACGGACAAGATGGATCTGACTGATGACTTTTCTTCTGACAGAGTTAATCGTGTGAATGCTAAACGGGACTCTCCACTGATAACCACATGCTCATTCTTAAAAAAAAAAAAAGTTAAGGTCTGGAAGGCGAAGTGGAAACTGAAAGGGAGTTTTTTTTTTGTTTGTTTGTTTGTTTGTTTGTTTGTTTGTTTGTTTTTTGAGAGGACTTTTCACAGCGAGTTAGGTCAATTAGAAAAAAACCATGTTGTCATCTCATCTGAGGACTGCCAGAGAGAGAGAGAGAGAGAGAGAGAAAAGAGAGACAGAGACAGAGAGAGAGAGAGGGGGGGGTGCATTTGCATCACCTGTTGTTAAAAGAAAATAGTGGGAAAAAAAACTATGATTGTGTACTTGCGACGCCTGTGGCAAAAGGGTGCTAGACACTGGTCGGTGGCCGTCAACGTTGGTCTTTCATTGGCAGAAAAGGGCACCTAGGACTGTTTAACGACACGTGTGTCGCAAACGTTCTTTGACGGCTCTCACGGGGTTTTCACGGAAGGAAACAAGATGGCGTCAATCGTAATCAGTTTCCCGTTTCTCATGTTCGCGAGTATATTTGGGATTTCATGTCAGGTTTCTGTACAGCTACAAAAACCACCACTGCCTGTCGGAAATTTTCATGGTACGTTTTGATCATAATTATTGTCTTAATTACGAACGAAACTTGAGACCGCAAAACGAATTCGTCTTCTTCTGCAATCTTGGCGGTCTTTCTCGGTGTGTGTGTGTGTGTGTGTGTGTGTGTGTGTGTGTGTGTGTGTGTGTGCTGTGCGTGCGTGCGCGCGTGCGTGCGTGCGTAGGTGCTTGTGTGTGTGTGTGTGTGTGTGTGTGTGTGTGTGTGTGTGTGTGTGTGCCGATCTTTTATTTCACAATCCATGACCAGTGAACTAAGCAAATCTCGCTGCAGATTTGTAAACAAAAATAAGATAATAATAATAATAATAATAAAAGGATCGATCACTCGACATGTTAATGGGGAAGTGTTTCGGTTCACACGAAGGGAAGTAACGCGTGAAAGCCCTCCAGTGATGAATTTGGAACCCGTTGACAAGCTCTCCTGCGTTGGAAATCAGTTTGTGATTTGGTGACTCTCGATTCCTACGTCGCCGTTTTCCTTCGTTATGGCCGGAATGTTAAGTTCACAATGCTACGGAAATAAAAAAAGGAAAAGGAATTCCAACCCCCGAATCGCTCAAGTCATATTCAAATCCATCAAAAACAGTTCCAAATTCAGAGGGCCTAACAACATATTGGCGAAAAGAATTACATAGATTATAAAAACAATGCATAAAAACACAAACTCACCCGCACCAATGCCCAAACACACACACACACACACACACACACACACACACACACACACACACACACACACACACACGTGTGTTGTACACACACACACACACACACACACACACACACACACACACACACACACACATAGTCACAGTAAAAACATAATATTGCAGACTGAATTGTTCATGTCTGAGAGACAAGGGTCATGGCAGTCAATCACAGGCTTTAGAGTTTAACAAGCTAATGGCACTTGGTATAAAGGACTTCTTGAAGACATTCTGTGCTCTGGGCATTCTGTAGCGTCTTTCTGATGGACGTTTTTCAAAGTGGCAGTGGAGTGGGTGTGAGGGATCGGGGGTAATATTCACAGATTTCCTGATTACAGAAACAGTACAGACTTCTATGAGAGCAGATTACTTTTTCCTTATAACCTATACTTGCCTGATTGACAATTCTGGCGAGCTTTGCTCGCTCTTTCTCTGAAAAATGTCCAAACCAGACAGTAATGCTGAATGACATTAGACTTTGTATTAAACTTACATATACCTTTTCTAGTACATGTTGACTGACATTAAATCTACGTAATTTTTCTCAACAGAAACAACCTTTGATTTGCTTTTTTGAAGATACTGTCAGTATGTTGACTAAAAGACAGCTTATGGTCAATGTGTATGCCAAGATATTTGAAACAGTCAACAGTTTCTATTGTCTGTCCATTTATCACAACTGGTTGAAATGAACTATCTGATGTTGAAAAGTTTCATACAAGTTCTTTGGTCTTACCACAATTAAGTTGCAAGAAGCTGGAAGAGCACCAATCCTGTAGTTCTAAGATGTGACTGAAGTATGCTTGCTCATTTATGAGCCGTTTTTAAACAAAAGACTTACAAGAGCCATATCATCAGCATACTTAAATTGGTTCAGAAGTGCACCCTGGATTTTTATTCCATTTGTGTAAACTAAAAATAACAAAGGAGATAGAACACATCCTTGAGGAGCACCGTGTTTAAGACAATTTCCTCTGACAAACGACTATTCATTAATACTCTCTGGGGTCGGTTTCAAGAAAATTTCTGACCCACTTAATACCCCCCCCCCCCCCTATCATCAAGAAGATCAAGAAGTCTGTTAAGTAGAGTGTGAATTTGCATGCTGTTAAAAGCATTACTAAAATCTACAAACAAGATTCTTACATAGGTCTTCTGCTGTTGGAGACGCTCTGCGGCCATATTTACCAGAGTTAGTGTGGCATCCGCCGTGCCCCTACAGACCCGGTATGTGAACTGAAAAGGATCAAGATGATCACAGACTGAAGACAGAATATGTTTACTGATCACACGGTCCATGCGCTTGGCCAGTAAAGAGAGGGGAGCGACAGGCCTAAAATCATTAAGTTTTTGAGGTTTTGGCAATTTAGAGAGTGGAATAATAGTAGAACATTTCCATACATGAGGAACTACACACATATCAAGCAATAACTTACTAAAGAGAGAGAGAGAGAGAGAGAGAGAGAGAGAGAGAGAGAGAGAAGAGAGAGATTGTGTAAAGGTGTGACTCTGCAAGGCCATGATAACTGCATACACACACACACACACACACACACACACACACACACACACACACACACATATGTATGTATAATATATATATATATATATATTTTTTTTTTTTTTTTTTTTTTTCAAATCAAACTATCTCGCTATGTATTCTGTTGTCTTCGTGTTTCAGGACACACACTGTGCCCATTAGATCCAGCACAGGGTCTGACGCACCATTACTGCATCATCACCCCCAAACAGGCTGGCCCTTTGCAAGAGAAGGAGGGCGATTACATTTAGCAGTATACTCCGGACATCATCAGAAACTTTGACCAGCTGATACAAATGTTTGATAATGACACCAAGGCAAAGCCGTAACATCCCCACCGAGGAAATTGCCCTGTGTCTCCTTCTGGGGTCTTTTCTCACACTTGTGTATGTGTCAGCACATAGTGCATCCGCACAGTGGTCACGTACATCACACACACACACACACACACACACACACACACACACACACACACACACACACACAGCAATCGTGTGTGCATCTGGGTGAATTACGAAAAATATTGACTCCTCTTTCCAATTACAATTTGGCAACAAAATCATCAACAACAAAACAACAACAACAACAACAACAAAACAACAACAAAAAAGAAATAACTATTGGTGAATAATTGCACAAACACAAACGTGAAAAGTGAAAGAATCCAAGCAAAACCTAAATGGCCGAACTGTGTTAACGCCACCAAAGAAGACCACTCCAAACAAAAGCCACATCAAAGGATTCCTAAGCAGTGAGACGAGGAAAGTCCATACACGCTGCTCACACGTGCCAGGCATTACCAAAGGCAGATAGGAAAGCCGAAACTAGCATAACAAATTGCACGGCCACGAAGGTGTTAAAAGACAACATCCGAATTTAAAAGAGTGAGGCCCTCCTCACTGATAAATTAAGAATGTGAAACACGCCAGCACGTACGCAAGCACAAACGCACGCACGCTCACACACACACACACACACACGCACGCACGCACGCACGCACGCACGCACGCACGCACGCACGCACACACACACACACACACACACACACACACCGCGCACACGCACACACACACACACAGAGCTAGCACTGTGCAATAGTACTATTTTCCCACCATCTTTGGAGAGAATATACGTTTCATAGTATATAAAAACAAAGTGTTCGCTAAATCATGATAAAAATAATATAAAGTGAATAAATAATATTGAACACTGTGAATATTGTTATTGTGAATTATCTTGACAAACTGTCTTTTATTGTTATTGTGAATTATCTTGACAAACCGTCTTTTTTCTGTGTGAATTATCCTGACTTTTTTTAATTTACGTCTAGCGTTAAGGGCAGGCTATGAACATTGTTGAGATGCCTCATAAACCATTTCCCACTGAGATGCAGACACACTGAAATAATCAATATCTGTCCAAGTCACTGTCAGCTGATGTTCTCTACTAAATCACATTCGCCTGTACATACAGGTTTTAAAAAATGAGAAGCAAGAAGAACGACCCTACTTGACTTCATAAACGAATGGATCGCACTGCTGTTTTTTTTTATTTATTTATTTTTTTATCATTGCAACAGACATTCTTTCACTTGGCAATAGCCATCATTCAGACTGATCGTGAAATACCCTCACCCCACCCCACCCCCACCCCCTCACCCTGTGTTTCCAAAACTAGCAATGGAATGTGCACCAGGGTGAATTATGAAAAGCATTGACTCCATTTTCAATGACAATGTGGCAACAAAACAAAAAATAATAACACACACAAAAAATAAAGTTGGTAAATAAATACACAAACACTAACGTGAACATTGAAAAACAATCTAAGCAAAACCTAAACGGCTGAACCGTGTTCACACCACCAAACAAGACCACTCCAAACAAAACCTAGATGGCTGAACCATGTTCACGCCACCAAAGAAGACCACTCCAAACAAAACCTAAATGGCTAAACCGTGTTCACGCCACCAAAAAAGACCACTCCAAACAAAACCGAAATGGTTCAACCATGTTAACGCCACCAAAGAAGACCACTCCAAACAAAACCTAAATGGTTGAACCATGTTCACGCCACCAAAGAAGACCACTCCAAACAAAACCTAAATGGTTGAACCGTGTTCACGCCACCAAAGAAGACCACTCCAAACAAAACCTAAATGGTTGAACCGTGTTCACGCCACCACAGAAGACCACTCCAAGCAAAATCTAAATGGCTGAACCGTGTTCACGCCACAAAAGAAGACCACTCCAAACAAAACCCAAATGGCTGAACCGTTTTAACGCCACCACAGAAGACCACTCCAAGCAAAATCTAAATGGCTGAACCGTGTTCACGCCACCAAAGAAAACCACTCCAAACAAAACCTAAATGGCTGGACCGTGTTAACGCCACCAAAGAAGACCACTCCAAACAAAAGCCACACCAAAGGATTCCAAGGCAGTGAGACAAGGAAAGTCCATACACGCTGCTCACACGTGCCAGGCATTACCAAAAGTAGACAGGAAAGCCGAAGCTAGCATAAAACATTGCACGGCCACGAAGGTGTTAAAAGACAACATCCGAATTTAAAAGAGTGAGGCCTTCCTCACTGATAAATTAAAAGAATGTGAAACACACCAGCACGTTCTCAAGCACCAAAGCACGCACGCTCCACACACACACACACACACACACACACACACACACACACACACACACACACACACAGAGCTAGCATTGTGCAATAGTACTGTTTTCCCACCATCTTTGGAGAGAATATACGTTTTATAGTATATAAAATCAAAGTGTTCGCTAAATCATGATAAAAATAATATAAAGTGAATAAATGATATTGAACACTGTGATAATTGCTATCTGAATTATCTTGACAAATTGTTTTTTTTTTTTCTGTGTGAAATTTTCTTCACTTGTTTTTTTAAATAAGCGGTTTAGGTCTAGCGTTAAGGGCAGGCTATGAACATTGTTGAGATGCCTCATAAACCATTTCCCACTGAGATGCAGACACACCAAAATAATCAATATCTGTCCAAGTCACTGTCAGCTGATGTTCTCTACTAAATCACATTCGCCTGTACATACAGGGTTTAAAAAATGAGAAGCAAGAAGAACGACCCTACTTGACTTCATAAACGAATGTATTGCACTGCTGTTGTTGGGTTATTTTTTAATTATTATTGCAACAGACATTCTTTCACTTGGCAATAGCCATCATGCAGATTGATCGCGAAATCCCCCCCCCCCCCTCCCCCTCCTGTGTTTCCAAAACTAGCAAAAAGCATTGACTCCACTTTCAATGACAATGTGGCAACAAAACAGAAAATAATAACACACTCAAAAAAGTTGGTAAATAAATGCACAAACAAAAACGTGAAAAGTGAAAGGATCCAAGCAAAACCAAAATGGCTGGACCGTGTTCGCGCCACCAAAGATGACCACTCCAAACAAAACCTAAATGGCTGGACCGTGTTCACACCACCAAAGAAGACCACTCCAAACAAAACCTAAATGGCTAGACCGTGTTCACGCCACCAAAGAAGACCACTCCAAACAAAACTTAAATGGCTGAACCGTGTTCACGCCACCAAAGAAAACCACTCCAAACAAAACTTAAATGGCCGAACTGTGTTAACGCCAGCAAAGAAGATCACTCCAAACAAAAGCCACACCAAAGGATTCCAAGGCAGTGAGATGAGGAAAGTCCATACACGCTGCTCACACGTGCCAGGCATTACCAAAGGCAGACAGGAAAGCCGAAGCTAGCATAAAACATTGCACAGCCACGAAGGTGTTAAAAGACACCATCCAAACTGAAAACAGTGAGACCCTTCTCATTGATAAATTAAGGATGTGAAACAAGCATGCATGCACGCACCACGCCGCGCCACACACACACACACACACACACACACACACACACACACACATAACTAGCATTATGCAGCAGTACTATTTTCCTACCATCGTTGTAGAGGGTATACATTTTGTAGTGTATGAAAACAAAGCATTCGCAAAATTATGATAAAAGAAATTAAAATGACTAAATGATGTTGAACACTGCGATTTTCAAAAAAATTATTTGTCTTTTTTGCTTTGGGGAATTGTCGTGACATTTTTTTAAAAAGCGGTTTTAGGTCCAGCGTTAAGGGCAGGCCACGAACATTGGTGAGATGCCTCATAAAACATTTCACACTGAGTTGCAGACACACTGAAATAATCAATATCTGTCCAAGTCACTGTCAGCTGATGGCCTCTACGAAATCGCATTCGCCTGAATATGTAGGTTTCAAAAAGTG
>CM065741.1:4472263-4479763 GCA_033310375.1 Conus canariensis
CCGTGTAGCCGAACTATCTAGTATGTATTTTGGCTAAAAACGTGGCCAGTCGGCAAGAACAGGCCATAAACTTTAAAACACCGTTTGTTGACAGGCCAATGAGACGAATACTTCCCATTTTGACTGTTGATAACATAGCAATGTCTAAGCAATCTAGCTGGATTCAATAGTAGTGTGTTAAAAAAACATATCAAATTTGGGATTCATTTAAACCAGTTGAACTTACGGAATTCCCAAAACACAGGACTGCACATTGTAGCGCATTTGACAGAATGTGCACACAAGACTAAACCTTTGAGAAACGGGAAAGAAGTATTAGTTTCATGTGTGAAACAACACCATCGTGTTGTAAGAAACACATCATTACATTGATCAGATTTGTGCTTTGAGAAGCGGGAATGAAAAGTTTTCAGCTCACAGTACTATGGCTGCCAGCTGTTCGGCAGCATTTAAAAGGGATATATCTTTGGATGTTACTCCACAATCTGCAGGCTGGTAAAGAGAAAAATCCACTCGGCACTATTGTAAACTGGTAAAAAATCAGAAAAGCTTTAGACATAGCTGAACAAGTTTGTCTGTAAATAAAAAAGGCCAACCTCCGTACATTCCTTTGTGTTCATGCTCTTCACGGCTAAATTCTCTGTTAAATTCAGAAGTGATGAGCAGTTAAAAAAAAGTTACACAAGTCTTACCTAGGAGAGGAACTTTAACTTTGGTTATTTAGAGTTTAGAGGTGGAAAAGAATCATCACATAACGTTCCGTCCTTGCTCCTAATAATCCTGAACTTCCCTTCCCAATTTCATTTCTGCACTAGGAAGCCACTCACGGTTGGGAAAAAAATATTTGTATATAAAGCAGGTACACATCTCATGTGACCACTCTTTCTATCACTCTCATTAATCTGAATGAGGATTTTCCTTCCTGGGAAATCTCGGTGACTTTTCTACTGTATGATTGGACATTAAAATAAAGAACATTTTCTTTTTTCGGAAGGTTATCTACCTGTTCACTCAAAGTATGTAAACTGCCAACTACATGTGAAGAGTAACAGCATTATGCCATCAAAAGACTAGACGTTGATGGATAGATATACCAACACTTTTTGGAAGTGGTCTTTCTCCCTTCCAGTGTTTGTAAATTCAAGAATCGTAACTTGTTTGCATACCGTTGCGTTATAAGTCTAATACACGTTCCATTCTCACAATGCAGTTGATAAGTTATCCGTCTAATTGAAATTGTAAGTATATCCGTGTCTTTGAAAATAAAATACTTTTCCATAACCTTGCCTAGCGTCATGATTATTTGTAAACTAATCACAAATCCATCAATCATTCCTCGGGCAAATATTCCCCCCCCCCCCCCCCCTTGCAACGAAGGTTCTCTTTTCCTTTTTGAAACCTTTTACATAAACAATATAACACATCATTCAATGTATTCACGTGCACCAATAAGTTAAGACTATACTATCATTCTTTAGTAATTCCATACACAACATTGTCCAGATCTATTTGATATAGCAGTCACTAATTACAGAGAATAACAAAAGGAAATTCCCATGAAACTGCAGGGGTATTTGATGCTGAGTAGAAAAATAGAGCAACAACAGACAAACAAACAAACAAACAAACAAAAAAAAGAAATAAAATAGAAAAAATATAGATTTAAAAAATAATATAAAAAAAAATAATAATAACATCAAAAGTATTTTAAAAAAACACACAAAAAAACAAAAACAAAACAAAAAAAAAACTTGATATAAAACAATAAGTATTGTCTATGGCTGGAGAGGAGTTGACGGGAGAGGGGAGGAGCGGTTGGAAATAGGTGGGGGAGAGGGGTGGGGTGGGGGTGGGGGGTAAAGAATGAGGAATAAAGAGAAAAGGAAAGGTCACATACCGCTTTTACAAATCCAAACATATTTGATCCACGCTCATCTGCAGGAGCATTAGAATGCTTTTTGTATAATAATGTGTACAGTTTTGTTAGCTACTGTGACATAAAAACACTCTAATAAGAATGAAAATATTAGTAGTATTTACAGCTAATTTTTTACTGCGACGTACTGTAGTGTCTAATCTGCGCACAGTGTGCTATATGGTAACCAGTTCTTAATAAAATCATGATAGCGCATTTCCATTATATGTGCATGCTTTTCTATTTGATATCTGTTTAAGTTCGCATGTAAATTCAGACAGTCTTGGTATTGCATTAATAATTCTACTTTTATAGACGAAAAACTTTGCCCATAGTAAAATACGATCAAAAATTTGGTCTGTTTTTGTTCTCTCGTCAGTTCCGAACAAGATCAGCTCAACATTCAGTGACAATCTGAAACAATGTTCACATTTCTGTTTCAAATATCTTTCCAATTCCTTCCAGAATTCTTGTGTTATTGGACAATACCACAAATAGTGATGAACTGTGTCTCTTTCATTTTTGCAAAAACTACATTTATCGCTGTCTGAGAGACCCATTCTTTTTATAAGTATATTTGATACCAAAACTCTGTGACAGAGTTTCAGTTGAAACCATCTAAGTTTTATTTCTTTGATTTTTCGGACATGTTTTAATACAGTTTCCCAGTCTATCGCTGTTTGTAACTTTATTTCCCATTTTGCAAAAGACTCTATATTGAGTACATCTATTTTATCCAGGAGCAAATTGTAGTAAATTTTTGATCCTTTGACAACACTTGTTATAATTTTCAAAACTTTGCTTTTATCATTCTTGACACTGTTTTCAAATGTTATGTTTCTTTTTCTAGCGTATTCTGTTATAGCCTGGACACAGCCTAAATAATGGAGGTAATTCACCTGCACTCCTAACTTTGTTGAAAAACTTCTGTAACTTAAAAAAAAGTACTATTTTCATCCATCATATCTCCCACATGAATGATATCTTTGTCAAACCATAACTTGAAATAAAAATGAGTTTTATCAATTTTAAATTTATCATTATAAAAGATAGGTTCTGCTGCAATCTCCCCAGTATTTTCTAAATCTGTTTGTATGTTCAAAGTGTCATAAGATTTAAACACATCCTTCCAAAACTTGTTACACCTACTCTGCAAATACTTCTTTGACCCAAAATAATTTAGATTGTTTACTTCTGGACAGAGCGTTAATAAAACTGTCTTCCACTTTGAGCTCTTAGTAATTAATTTTCTAACCCATGACAGTTTTAAAGCTTGCATTAAGGCGTGAATGTCTGGCAAACCTATACCTCCGTTTTCAATATTATGAATTGCATACTTTCGTTTAATTTTGTCAGGTTTGTTGTCCCATACAAATTCAAAACACATCTTTTGCAGGTGTTTTATGTCACTGTCAGGGGGGTTTGGGAGTAACATCCACAGGTATACAAGTTTAGACAAAATAAGAGATTTTAATACTGCAACCTTACCAAGAGGAGTACACATACGTTTTGACCAAATTTTAAACAGGTTTTGAACTTCTGTAAACTTATCTGACATATTTATTTCTGTTAGTTTTGATAAATCAGTTGTCAACCAAATTCCTACCAGTTTGAATTTTATAGCGTTCCATATCATATGCTTTTCAGCCAAATGTACAGTTTTTGAGCCTTTCTTTTGCCCTAGCCATACGTTGCAGGTTTTTTCAAAATTTAATTTAAGACCTGAAATGCCTTCAAATTCTTCTATTGAGTTGAACAGTTTTTCATATGACTTTTTATCCCCTTCTAATGTAAACGATGTGTCGTCTGCAAACTGGCTTATTTTAAATTCTGTGTCCGATATTTTTATTCCCTTAATTTCGTCATCTTCTCTTATTTTGCTGGCTAGTAATTCAACACATAACACAAAGAGATATGGGGATATGGGATCACCTTGGCAATATCCTCTCCTAATGGGAAAACTCTGAGATAACTTTCCGTTAACGATTACATGAGCTTTAATATTTTTGTAAAAAGTGCATATCCATTTACTCATATCCTTTCCAAAGCCACAGTAACTGATAACTTTTCCAAATAGACCCAGTTTATGGAGTCGAAAGCCTTCTCAAAGTCGCCTGAGACCAGTAACCCAGGCAGATTTTTGTTTTCTAAGTAATGCATCATGTCGTACAATAGTCTTAAATTATCCCCAATATACCTCCCTGATATGAACCCTGTCTGGTCTTCGTGAATTAGTTTAGGTAGGACTGTTTTAATTCTATTAGCTATGCAGGTTGATCCTATTTTATATGTAACATTTAACAGTGAGATTGGTCTCCAGTTTTGTATATATTTCTTGGGTTTGTCTCCCTTGGGTAAACATATTATTATACCTTCTCTTTGAGTTACTGACATTTCTCCTTTATAAAAGCCTTCATTTAGAGAACGGATTACAAAATCTCCCAGCTGTTTCCAAAAAAAATTAAAGAAATTAACTGTAAATCCATCCGTGCCTGGGCTTTTGTCATTTTGCATATTTTTCAATGCTTCTGTTGCTTCTTCTTTTGTTATGAGACCCTCCAAGTTATCAGATTCGATTTTGCTTAATTTTGGTAATGTTTTTGTAAACTTGCCTATATCAGTATCCCGCAATTTCCGTTCTTTATACAGATCATGAAAAAAGGATTTGGTCTCGTCTAACAAATCGGTTGTTTCCGTCAATACACAGCCATCTGCTGTTGTTAGTTTTAACATCTGTTTGCTAAAAAAATGTCTTTTTTCAAGATTACAAAAATATTTATTTATTTTCTCCCCTTGTATTGCCCACTTAACCTTTGATCTTAACATTATCCCTTCCATTTTTGTTTTTCTAATCTCTACCAGCTGAGCCTTTTTCTCCTTTAGAGTTATTCTTTCAGCTTGGTTTGGATGAGAATTGCTCTCAAGGGTTTGTATTTCTTGTTCTAAAGTTTGTTCGGTCTTTTTAAGGTCTTTGTTTTTGTGTATGCTGTACGAAATTGTTTTAGCCCTGATTTCCATTAGTAAGGTGTCCAAGAATAGCTGATCTGATACTACAAATTGAATCTGATTGTTAGGTATTTGTTTTAAATTTTCTCTCATATACGGAAGAGCTGCATACTGACACTTAACTTCTTCTATTAGGTTATTTATTGATTGAACATATGTGTAATCTTTTAACAGTGACGAGTTGAATTTCCAAAGACTTAGAAATATTGAAAATAAGAAAAAAGAATTGTGTAAAATTTTCCACAACCAAAACTTAAAAATCACAATAGAAGCAAACAAAAAGATAGTGAACTATTTAGACATAACGTTAGACCTCAACCAACACACATATAAACCATACAAGAAACCAAATGACACGCCTGTTTATGTAAACATCAAAAGCAATCACCCACCCTCCATACTGAAAACAATACCCAAAAGCATAAATAAAAGACTATCCAATTTGTCATGTAACGAAACAGTATTCAACAACGCTACAGCTGAATACCAAGAGGCGTTACATACAAGTGGCTACAATTACAAACTAAGATACGATCCAGACAATGATACAAAAAGATGCATAAAGAACAGGAAAAGGAATATCATATGGTACAATCCCCCATATGATGCAAGAGTTAAAACAAATGTAGGGAAAGAATTCTTTAAAATCTTGACATCATCTTTCCCAAAAGACCATAAATTATTTAAGATATTCAACAAAAACAACATCAAATTATCATATTCATGTATGCCGAACCTTAAAAATGCCATCGATTCAGCAAACAAAATGAAAAGCAGCACAGAAAAAAAGGAGGGTAACGAAAGGAAATCTTGTAACTGTACCAAAAAAGAACAGTGCCCCCTAAGCAACAAATGCCTTTATAACAACATTGTGTACCAAGCCACTGTAACATCAGAGAACGCAAAAGAAACATATGTAGGTATCACGGAAAACCAATTCAAAACTAGATATGCAAACCATAAACAATCATTCAACAAAGAAAGATACAAAAACCAAACAGAATTGAGTAAATACATTTGGAAACTTAAAGAAAAAAACATAGACTACAACATATCTTGGAAAATTTTAAAAAGAGCAGCATCATACAACAACATTTCAAAAAAATGCAATCTATGCCTAACAGAGAAATACATTATACTATGTAAACCACAGTTGGCAACTCTAAATGTTAGAACAGAAATGGTTAACAATTGCAGACACAGATGGAAGTTCCTATCAGCGAAAAAAACCAACACCTGAGAAAACACATGTAGCACGGGAAAAAAACAACAGCAAACCAGCTAGCTATATATATACGTGGCACTGGCAACACAAGCTCATCACATCCTGACGACCGCACAGCGTGAAACAAATTTGTAGATGTTTTTAGAAGCTTGATTTTAACTTGCTTTTAATATAACAATATATATATATATATATACATACACACACATGCATACATATATATATATATATATATATATATATATATACATATATACACACATATATACACATATATATATATATATATATATATATACATATACACACACACATATATATACACACACACACACACACACATACATGCACACACGTATATACATACATACAGTATACATATACACACCCACACATACATATACATACACACATACATATACATACACATATATACCTACACACACACACACACACACACACACACACACACACACACACACACACACACATACATACATACATACATACATACATACATATATATATATATATATGTATATATATATATATATATATATATATATATATATATGTTAAGATAAAGTTTTAAAACGAAATCTACAAATTTGTTTCAAGCGTTGAGCGCTATCGTCAGGATAGCGCTCAACGCTTGAAACAAATTTGTAGATTTCGTTTTAAAACTTTATCTTAACAAATGTTGCTCCCCAAGGGGTTGAGCACTTATAAAATCGTTTTAGGCGTTTTAACCACATTGATCTATATATATATATATATATATATATATATATATATATATATATATATATATAATATTTGTTACATTTTTTTTAATGAAGTATAAAAATCTACAAGCTTGTTTCAAGCCTTGCTATCATCAGGATATCTTTTTCTGGGGCACGCCAACGATCGTTTGTATCTTTAAAATTTGCCAATAGATACACAAAAATAACAGAGTCAGAAAAGGAGATTATTTTCCACACCAAGAAAACCTTACTCCATAGCAGAAATGAAACTTGGATTAAAAAAAACGAGCAAAAACTCCACATTTGATGTAACCATGGGATCGTATGATGGTGCCGAAACATGTGAACTAGTCAGACTATTCATGCTATCCAACATCCAAAAACAACTTGGAAAACAGGTCGGTTTATACAGAGATGACGGCCTCGCTGCATTAAACAATAATCCAAGAACCATTGAAAACAAGAAAAAAGAATTATGTAAAATCTTTAAAAACCACAACTTAAAAATTACAATAGAAGCAAACAAAAAAGTAGTGAATTACCTAGACATAACATTAGACCTCAATGACCATGTGTACAAACCATACAAAAAACCCAATGACATACCA
>CM065741.1:4484763-4487263 GCA_033310375.1 Conus canariensis
TATAGCCGTTTGTAACGGCCTGTAACGGTTTATCTTCTTAATAGAATATCTCAGAAAGCACTTGGCCGATCTTTCTGAAAATTTGTAGATATGTTCATTATGTGTAAAGAATGATGCTCGATGTTTTATTTTACCGTTACAGCCGTTACTACTACTACGACTACTACTACTACTACTACTACTGTCAAATTCGTTCCTCCAGTCAAACTCGTTGCAGTGGAATATCATGACCACTCCTGCTACTACTACCGCTACTACTGCTACAACTACTACTACTACATACTACTACTACTACTACTACTACTACTACTACTACTAGAATATTGTTGGTCATTGTGCCGGATCAGTATTGGCAACGAATTTGACCAGGCAATGAATTTGACTGATACTGTGGTCAAATTCGTTGCTCCAGTCAAATTCGTTGCCGTGCAATATCATGACCACTCCTACTGCTACTACTACTACCACTACTACTACTACTACTACAACTACTACTACTACTACTACTACTACTACTAACTACTACTACTAGAATATTGTTGGTCATTGTGCCGGATCAGTATTGGCAACGAATTTCACCAGGCAACGAATTTGACTGATACTGCAGTCAAATTCGTTGCTCCAGTCAAATTCGGTGCTGTCCAATATTATGACCACTCCTGCTGCTACTACTGCTACTACTACTACTACTACTACTACTACTACTACTACTACTACTACTAGAATATTGTTGGTCATTGTGCCGGATCAGTATTGGCAACGAATTTGACCAGGCAATGAATTTGACTGATACTGCGGTCAAATTCGTTGCTCCAGTCAAATTCGTTGCCGTGCAAAATCATGACCACTTCTGCTGCTACTACTACTGCTACTACTGCTACTACTACTACTACTAATACAACTACTACTACTACTACTACTACTACTACACTACTACTACTACTACTACTACTACTAGAATATTGTTGGTCATTGTGCCGGATCAGTATTGGCAACGAATTTGACCAGGCAATGAATTTGACTGATAATGCATTCAAATTCGTTGCTCCAGTCAAATTCGTTGCCGTGCAACATCATGACCACTCCTGCTGCTACTACTGCTACTGCTACTACTACTACTACTACTACTACTACTACTACTACTACTACTAGAATATTATTGGTCATTGTACCGGATCAGTATTGGCAACGAATTTGACCAGGCAATGAATTTGACTGATACTGCGGTCCAATTCGTTGCTCCAGTCAAATTCGTTGCCGTGCAATATCATGACCACTCCTACTGCTACTACTGCTACTACTACTACTACTACTACTACTACTACTACATACTACTACTACTGGAATATTGTTGGTCATTGTACCGGATCAGTATTGGCAACTAATTTGACCAGGCAATGAATTTGACTGATACTGCGGTCAAATTCGTTGCTCCAGTCAAATTCTTTGCCGTGCAATATCATGACCACTCCTGCTGCTACTACTGCTACTACTACTACTACTACTACTACTACTACTACTACTACTACTACTAGAATATTGTTGGTCATTGTACCGGATCAGTATTGGCAACGAATTTGACCAGGCAATGGATTTGACTGATACTGCGGTCAAATTCGTTGCTCCAGTCAAATTCGTTGCCGTGCAATATAATGACCACTCCTGCTGCTACTACTGCTACTACTACTACTACTACTTCTACTACTACTAGAATATTGTTGGTCATTGTACCGGATCAGTATTGGCAACGAATTTGACCAGGCAATGAATTTGACTGATACTGCAGTCAAATTCGTTGCTCCAGTCAAATTCGTTGCAGTGGAGTATCATGACCATTCCTGCTGCTACTACTACTACTACTACTACTACTACTACTACTACTAGAATATTGATGGTCATTGTGCCGGATCAGTGTTGGCAATGACTTTGACCAGGCAAAGAATTTGACTGATACTGCAGTCAAATTGGTTGCTCCAGACAAAGTCGTTGCCGTGCAATCTCATGACCACTCCTGCTGCTACTACTGCTACTATTACTACTACTACTACTACTACTACTGCTACAACTACTACTACTACTACTACTACTACTACTACTACTACAAGAATATTGTTGGTCATTGTGCCGGATCAGTATTGGCAACGAATTTGACCAGGCAATGAATTTGACTCATACTGCAGTCAAATTCGTTGCTCCAGTCAAATTCGTTGCCGTGCAATATCATGACCACTCCTGCTGCTACTACTGCTACTACTATTATTACTACTGCTACTGCTACTATTACTACTACTACTACTACTACTGCTACTACTACTACTACTACATACTACTAGAATATTGTTGGTCATTTTGCCGGATCAGTATTGGCAACGAATTTGACCAGGCAATGAATTTGACTGATACTGCTGTCAAATTCGTTCCTCCAGTCAAATTCATTCCCTGGTCAAATTCGTTGCCAATACTGATCCGGCAAAATGACCAACAATATTTTAGCAGTAGT
>CM065741.1:4494763-4594763 GCA_033310375.1 Conus canariensis
ATGGGTTCGAATCCCAGCCATGCCTCGTCGCAAGATGGGGAAAAAAAAAGGGGCAGCAGAGGGACATCCGGAGTCATGAACCGGGTGTGGCCCAACCCCCCTAGAGTGTCAGGAGATCAGGGCCGAAACACTTGCTTGAAGGGGGCTTCTCTTCTGAGGACTCTCTGCTGCCACGCTCTCCACGAGTTTCTTTCTACCAATACCTCTTTTGTAGCAATAAGAGTACTTACATAGCGGCTATCCTCGTTTAGAGAATCTCTTGGCCCTTTACAATCCACACTCGTTTACAGGACAGGCTGCCTCCCTGGGTAGAACAGTTTGAACAGCTGCCTGCAGGCGCTTGTCATTCTTTTCCCGTATAATGTAGTCAAACGCAATTCGCTTAGTTTTTCACTCTCTCTTTCAATTTTTCAGGGAAGATAAATACTGTGTGCATACGTGTTATTCGATCTAATGGCCAAACTGGCCTTCTCTGTCCAAAAGTTGGTGACAGGAGTTTTACAGGTGTGCAAGATGTTTTGCGTACGTTCACACACGGAACGTCGCTTTATAGTCTCATTTGAAGGACTTCATCCTATTCCACCTCTACCTGACAAATTCAGCCACTATTGCCGTTAAAAAAGATAACTTGAAACGTATCTCTTCACAAACATATTCACATTTCTGTATACCTGGCGGAAAGGTCGGGTCTGATATGTGTGTAAACAACGTTTACAATGTTTTTATCAACTATCTTACATTTTTACCCCCGTACTGCTACTAATGAGTGTTCTGGCTAGTGAGGAACTATTCTCCTTGTGATGGAATGGGACAGAGAGACCAGGCGACCAGATGTCACTGTCTGTCTTGTCTTGTTTCACATGGAACAGTGGACGTTCGTTTAGGTGAAGCAACTCCGCTTTGAAATTGCACATCAACTGTTGTTTCTCTCCTTCAAATCCAAACATATCATTCATCAACCACCGAGGCCTAGCTGTTAAGTTGCTAAGTGACTTGTTGAGGAAATTTTTTTTTTCCGATTTAGTTTTTTGTCTCCAAGAGCATGTTCCTTCCTCGGGCTCCCGCAGACTAAAGAGGTGAGTGTTCGTCGAGAGCACTACACTGGCAATTTCCTAAGTTCGTTTTAACATCCCTGACATCTTCCCTTCCGTTCCGGATGAATCCGCAGATTCTCACTCTTTCTTTCTCATTTTATCTCTCTCCAGTTCACCAATCAATAACAGCACAACAAACGTACTGGGTTTCGTCGATTTTCCTCCTTCACCAGTACCAGGTCGACTATGTGGAAAAGCCAGTAACTCATCAGCTCCAGACAGATTTCCACTTCGACGAACAACAAACTTTTTAAGTGTCTTATGTCCTGTACCAGAAGTTGCAGGGTGGTGGTGGTGGGGCGGTGGGGGAGCGTCTGATTTTGAGCTGGAAAACCTCTAAAACGAGTTATTACGATTTCAAAGACGGTTTTTTTCCTTGGCTCTTTCCTAGTGAGTTACGGAACTACGCTTGTGATAGTATCTTTTTTCGGCTTTCTTTTTTCACATGAGATTACATATATATATATATATATATATATATATATATATATATAGAGAGAGAGAAGAGAGAGAGAGAGAGAGAGAGAGAGAAAAGGAAGAGAATGGTGATAAGAATCAACGTTATTTTAAAAGAAGTGCTCAACCACAGTGGGAGAGACATTTGTCACATTAAAAGCAAGCTAAAAACAAGCTTAAAACATCAACAGGTCTGTTTCTTGCATGTGCAGTCGTCAGGATGTAAGGTGCTTGTGCTGCCAGTGTTATATATAGCTTGCTGTTTTTTCACGTGTTGCATGTGCCTCTCAGGTGTTTTTGATTTTGTTCACTGACAAAAACTTCCATCTGTGTCTGCAATTGTTAACCATTTCTGTTCTAATATTTAAAGTTGCTAATTGTGGTTTACATAGTATAATGTATTTCTCTATTAGACATAGATTACATCTTTTTGAAATGTTATTATATGGTGCTGCTCTTTTTAAGATTTTCCAAGATATGTTGTAGTCTGTGTTTTTATCTTTAAGTTTCCAAATGTATTTACTCAGTTCTGTTTGGTTTTTGTATCTTTCTTTGTTGAATGATTGTTTATGGCTTGCACATTTAGTTTTAAATTGATTTTCAGTGATACCTACATATGTTTCTTCTGCATTCTCTGATGTTACAGTGGCTTGGTACACAATATTGTTGTAAAGGCATTTGTTGTTTAGGGGGCACTGTTCTTTTTTGGTACAGTTGCAAGATTTCCTTTCGTCACCCTCATTTTTCTCTGTGCTGCTTTTCATTTTATTTGCTGAATCAATGACATTTTTATGATTCGGCGTACATGAATATGATAATTTGATGTTATTTTTGTTGAATATCTTAAATAGTTTGTGGTCTTTTGGGAAAGATGATGTCAAGATTAAAAAAAATTCTTTCCCTACGTTTGTTTTGACTCTTCCATCATATGGGGGATTGTACCATATGATTTTCCTTTTCCTGTTCTTTCTGCATCTGTTGTATCATTGTCTGGATAGTATCGTAATTCATAATTGTAGCCCTTTTATGTAACGCTTCTTGGTATTCAGCTGTAGCATTGTTGAATGCTGTCTCGTTACATGACAAAATAGATAGTCTTTTATTTATGCCTCTGGGTATTGTTTTCAGTATGGAAGATGGGTGATTGCTTTTGATGTTTACATAAACAGGCGTATCATTTGGTTTTTTCTATGGTTTATATGTATGTTGGTTGAGGTCTAACGTTATGTCTAAATAGTTCACTATCTTTTTGTTTATATATAATATATATATATATATATATATATATATATATATATATATATATATATATATCAAACACAGCACAACAAGTGGATGTGGTGTCCCAAATATATTTCGGCACAGACTTCGCCTTCTTCAGTGGGATGACAGCATTCTGACCAAACAACAATCCAAAAAGAGAAAACAAATTTGATTAAAACTCACGAAATGACCGTAAAAACTGGCTGGACAAGTGGCACCCTCACTCGTTTATTCGCTCAGATATGCACGTGAAATTATCCTCTAAAATACACACATTTGTACCTTCCTCTTCCTAACACACCCACACCCACATGCGCGCGCACGCTCACACACACACACACACACACACACACACACACACACACACACACACACACACACACATGTGTATATATATATATATATATATGTGTGTGTGTGTGTGTGTGTGTGTGTGTGTGTGTGTGTGTGTGTGTGTAATTTCATGTGAAGAGAACCTAGAAATTATGCAAATATTCAAAGTGTGATACAGAGAAATCAGCGCGTGTGCGTGCACACACACACACACACACACACACACACACACACACACACACACACACACACACACACACACACACACACAGAAAGAGAGAGTCAGTGGTAGCAGTCGCTGTCAAGGAGTAGAATACTGAACAATATACAGAGATATACTATACTTTCAAATCTCCAACTGCTGCCAGGGGACTTAACTCCGTCAAGTAGTTGGTTGGCAGGTAACGCTACCAGGATCTTGAAGTTCGTTCATACTGTCACAGGGCCTGGCAGTAAAATGTTACTCAAAGAAAATTGATAGACTGTGATTGTTGGCATCACCATATAAATGTGACAGTCTATGCATAATGGAAAGCTGAAAACAGGAAGACAAAACAATGGAAACATAAGTTAACAAAACAAAACAAAAACAAACAAAACAAAACAAACAGAAAAAGGTACAGTTTTATTCTCGTGGATGCGGAGAGAATATTAAACACTGTAATGGTGTCGAGAGCAATTTGCTCTTATTGTAGCATGAATCAAGTACAGTCAAGCTGACAAAGAATGAAAGCAGTGTATGAAATGGACTTTCCTTGGATCACGTTCTCTCTCCCTCTCTCTCTCTTTCTCTCTCTCTCTCTTTCTCGCTCTCACTCTCCTTGTATTCCCTTTCCTTTATCAGCTCCACTTTCTTCCCATTCTGCTGAAAGTTATGACGTCAAGATGTTTTTGAAAATATTGTGAAAAATCTCTACGTCATCACGTTAGACATATCTTCCGCCTACTTTTATCTACGTTATTTTGCTCGACTTAGCAGCTTTTCGGTCTATTGTCGTAGTGACTTTTTTTGGTACCTCGTTCATTTATTAAACGAAGATCCTTTATTAAACTTAATACCTTCTTCAAAGGCAGAGCTAAACTAATTGATATCCCAATGGAACAACTAGTATTTAATAAAAGTAGCGCCAGGAGTGGCGGTCAATCTTATACATACCTGCATCAAATATTGACAGCCATTTACATTCATTTTATTCTAGTTCTGTAAGGCTGTGGAACTCACTGCTGGGTGCCATCAAGATTACCACAAATGCAGTCTCTTTTAAAAATTAAATTGATAAGACAATCTTGAGATCTGCATATTGAATGACTTTTGTATTTTAACTTCCCCATATATTTTATGGTTACCTAGGCCTTAACCTGACCATTGCTTTTAACCTTTTAAATATCATGTGCGACCCCTTGTTGCCAAATTTTGCTCCAGGGGCCAACAGGCTGAGTCGCATTTTTTTTTTTTTTTTTGGTAACATGTGCGCTGGTGACCTACTCATTTTTGAGTGAACCAGCTCTTTAGGAAGAAGAAGAAGAAATAGAAGGATTTGTTTGAGAATATATATTATTCACGTTTGTGTTGCACTTTGTCATTTCGTGATATAAGTCAGGTGTTCCATTATCCGCTTCATTGCTTGATTTTGGAATTCAGTTGTCTGGATGATGTTGCTTAGTGATCTTCTCTACGATCGTTTGGTCTGTACGTCGAATCCCAGAGTCATCTGTTATGTAATATAAATGTTGTTTATAGCCCAGCCGACCGCAAAGGGCCATATCAGGGCTGTCACCACGTTTAAGTCAACTCACAAGTCATTCATTCACACATCCCTTTATATTACACCCTCCAAAAACACACTCAAAATCTGATGTGCTCGGGCGGTGGGCACTGATAGTCTGCGGGAGACCCAACGTTGAGCTCTTTTGCGGGCTTTGTTAATGTTCTTACATTCAGAATTGAACCAAGGATCTTTTGGCATCAGGGGCTTCTTGGAAGATGTAGGAATACTTGATTTAGCACAATTCAGTATAAAATCTAAAAGACTTCCTGTCGGATGTTCACTTAGCAGAATCTTGTCCCCTTCCACATCATTAAGACATTTAGTAGGAAAGACGTCCCAATCTAAAACTAAGGTGTTGTAGTAAGGATTCACTCTCTGCATTTGTATACTGAAGCAACACAGGAAAGTGGTTGCTACCATGTAGGTCGTCATAAACCTCCCAAACAAAATCCAGGAACAACGAAGGATCACAAACAGAAAGATCCAAACAAGACGTGGTGCAATAGCACAGTGGAAGTAAGCTGGGGATTTAAGACATTTCAGACACAAAAATCAAGATGTCTCATTTTCCCATAGAGAGGAGAGAGACCATTCAGATCACCCAACAACAGGTGACACAGATATTTGGACATAGATACAAGGTACAGATAGTTATTATGTTATAGAGGGTAACCCGAGCTGCCACTGCCTGAATGGGAGTCTGCAGAGCAACTGGGCTGTAGAGAACAGAGTTGTGATTGAGCAAGGCTGCCCTGTCAGTAACCTCATGTTCAGCAGGTTGTGCAGGTTGATCTAGGAAGCTGTAACCAGAAAGATAGAAAGTTTTATTAGGCCCCTGAAGAGTTCCTTGCAGTGAAACTAGCATAGGCCTAGGTTCACGGCACAAAAGCTGAAGTTCCTCGTGATTAGAACACGGCCCCCTGATGTTCAATAGTATTTTTTTTTCCATTTTGGATAAGGACTCTATTCGCCTATACCAACGTTCTCATCACCATACAGAGCTTCAAACTCATTCCGCAGTCTGAGCTCTGCTTTTCATTCTCTCTGGTGGTAAAGATGATTTCGTCCTCCCTGGAGGGGGCGGAAGTCACTGACCTTTGTGACACTGATGGAGGCTTTTCTTTACACTCCACCAAAGACACTTTATTTAGTGACACTGTGAGGTGCTCTCGGCTTAGGGGCCATCTAGGGGCGAACCCCTAGCTGAACAGCCTGCACAGTTGCAGGCTTAGTGGATGCGCTGGAAGTGCATCCTCTGGTGGGTTTAAGGCCCCCACCAACGGACGTTTTCCCTTGCAATGCATTCGATACGGGAAGACACTTCTGCGGCTCGAGACCACACGGGTCTGTATGTACACTAGCTTCTGTCTAAGTTTCCCTTAGTGGTTTTTTCAATAACAGTCAAAATAAGGAGTACCTTTTTTCCTGCACCAACAGTTTAGCTTCGAAGAACGACATCTTTTTTTCGTTTTTAATGCGCTGAATTTCGCTTTCTCCTCGCCAAACAGGGCAGTATTTTGAAGAAGAAGGGTGGTCACCATCAAATTTAACGCATTTTGTGGATTCACATCTGCCCTCATGAACTGCTTTGCTAAAGGTGGCACACACCTCCTCTCCCGGGCATTTTTCCTTAACGTGACCAAACCGTTGACATCTAAAGCACCTCAGTGGGGATGGTACATACAGGGCTACTTTCACTCTCAGGAATCCCACCTTTTATGGACTCTGGAAGAGTCGGTTTTGCAAAGGTGAGGAACAGAGTATTGGTCGGTTTTCTCTCTGGACCTTTTCGGAATGTTGCCCTCCTGACCTCTACAACTCCCTGATCAGCCAACTCAGCCTTTGTCTCTCCCTCAGATATCCCAACCAACTCTCGACATCGAAAGACACCTTTTGAAGAGTTCAGAGTTTTGTGAGGAGACACCTGGATTGGATAATCAACAAGACTTGTTATCTTTAGTAAGTCGTCTGAGTGGACTTTTCGGTCAACCTGCACGACCAGGGAACCATCCAGCAGCCTCTTGACTGACTTTGGCTCTGCGCCTGCAAGACCTTTCAGCCCCTTTGCAACAGGAAAGGGATTCAGCTTGGTTATCGCCATCCGCCGACTGGATCACCAGTCAAGAAGGCCAAACGCCTAATGTCTTCCGGACTTCCGTGTCTGAGTCTGAGTCCGTGTCCCCCAGGGGTCGGAACCCAGTTTTCGTCTCTTTTCACTTTGAGAAGTTTAGATACTGGCAGAAACAAACAGTCACCCCATGAGAGCTGTCGTACTGGAAAGGGACAATGGATAGCCATGGTATGGCGGCGTCCGTCTGACTGGTACCGTCCCGCATGAACACCAGACAGTGCACCTTCACGACTGAATTGGGATCAGCCACTCAGCCCATCACCAGGCTGCTGTACCTTGGGCTTCCCCACTGCTTCCGGCAGCGACTCAAGTGTCAGAGAAAAAAGGCTGTGGAAAAGAAGACTTGAACGGGAGATGAAGAGAGGTCAGACCCATTAAGAAAGGCAGAAGATAGGATAGGAAAAAGGCGGGTTACTATTTGTCAGGGCCCTCACCCCTAACCTGTCTGACATGGGAGACCCTACCATAGGGCATCGAATTCTACTGCGTAGTGTTTAGGCCAGTCAGCAACTTGGCTATACAGGCCTAGAACCGTTAACAATAACTCACCATCTAGTCGAGTATTGATGCCCCCGTCAGCAAAATCTAAGGGATCATTGGACCGTGCAAGCCCTCTGACCAAGGCAAAGTTACAAACCCTGGCAGGAGAAATCTGTTAGTCGTAAATGCAGCGACAGTTGCAGCAGAAGCAGCAACAGCAAAATCCCAGCTATCATATTACCAAAAATAGCTGCTGTGCACAACCTTTTAACACATCTTCGAGAAATAAAGCGTAGAACACAAAAAGGAATTCTTTTGAGCTGAGTCCCATCTGATCGGGATTAATGAGAGATAGAAAGGCAGCAAACGATCTTTATGTATAATTTGAAATAAAACATCCAGCCAAACTGTACTGCAGGCGTCGCTACAACCCAGTGACAGAGTTGTTGTTTCTGTATATTGTTGATTCATGAAAACTTAAAAGAAAAACAAAAGCAAAATCATTTCACCAGCCTTTATTAGGAAGAAGAAATGTGGGTTATAACAGAACGATCCTTAACTCAAAGGGCAGTAAGACTGTTACATGAGATCGGCTGACGTCAGTGATCTTCACTATTTCAAAGTCATGAGCCCAGAATTCAGGAAACTGCTCAGATTAGTTGTATTCATTTGTAGGAGTGAGGATTAAGACTATGATGCTCTGCCTAACTGCTGAGGTTTGACCCTTGCCTATTTAGATATTAAAAAATGTGAAAACTGCGTTTGCTCAAATACATATGGAAAAACATATATCCACGGCTTTTTCTGGTTGATAGCTTGTTGTCTCAAAGCAAGCTTATCTGATGCGTATTATCGTCCCTTTTGTTGCTCTCCAAGGATTAGAATCGCTAAAAGAAAGTCAGAGCTGAAACCATCCAAACAACTTCTGTATTTTGTTAATCATTGACTCGAAATCGTTGACAGTCAGGCTTCTGCTGAGAGAAGAAGGAATTTCAAAGAGCGCTGTTCTGACCTGTTATGTAAATAACGTATTCGAATTGGAGGGGTAGCTCAATCAGGGGAAAAATTACTGCCAGCCCTAGAGAAGTCACATAGGGACGATATTGTTGCCTAGAATGAGAGAAAAAGAAAGAAAAGCCGTGTTGGATTTTAACCAAATTATAACCTTGTTCTGGACAGAAAGCAAGGCTGGCTTGAATGTGTGTGCTGCTAGCACTGATCAAGCATACAATAACATCTGCACAAGTGAACCTGGTATTGTATTTACATTCAATGTCAGACCAAGTGGCTGGGAATGTGAATGTAATGGGGGTATAGTGAGGGAGGCGGTGGTTTGCCAGGGAGAAAAAAAAAATCACAAATAAATGTCCTGAAATGGAAAGCTGCCATTTTAAGCACAACTTTTTTTTTGTTTCGTTCTTTATTTTTTGAAAGAGAGAAAGCGAAAGGAGTGAAAATGCGACTCATTTTTTCTTGTCATCTGCATAATTATGAACACGAGCCGTTCAGATGCCTGGGATTTTCTCAATTTTGAAATATGATCATGGTGTACTAGCAACAAGACATGACATAGTACGGATTACATCCGAGGCAATTGTAATGATAGTGATTATTAAAAATCCGGGCACATTTACACAGAAACAGACAGTAGTTGTCTCAAAGCAGCATTCCAACTGCTGTCCATGTTTCCCCCACACTAGCTTGTTTACTTCCAGACAAACAAGCAGCCGGAGAAATGTGTCATATAGACCTGAAGCAGCTGTTTCGCAGTTCATGCCTTCAGTATTTCCTTGAAAAACAAATAATCGTCTACGTTTTACTTCCTTTTTTATGTGGTAATGCATGTCCTTCATGTGCCATGTTGGTGTTGGTAATACCAGGCTGGTCAACACAGGTATGGTACCCCACATAACTGTTCCTGTTGGCCTCACCTGTGTGGTTCCAGTGCAGGTTCAGGCTGCTACGACTCCACAACCCGTCAGATGTGGTCCACTCTCTGATACTGCAAAGATGCCTAAACCTGCTACTTTCCAAGATCTTTAACAAGTGTTCCTTTGGTACGAAAAGCCAAAAGAGGCGGTGGACCTTCTGAGGGACTCGTGACGCCAATCTGCAACCAGCGCACATGACGCTTACGGTAGAAAGAAACTCGTGGAGAGCGTGGCAGCAGAGAGTCCTCAGAAGAGAAGCCCCCTTCAAGCAAGTGTTTCGACCCTTATCTCCTGACACTCTGGGGGGGGGGGGGGGGGGGGGGGGGGGTGTGGGCACACCCGGTTCATGATTCCGGATGTCCCTCTGCTGCCCCTTTTTTCCCATCTTGGGACGAGCCATGGCTGGGTTTCGAACCCATGACCCTCTGACATGCTCATTTTCCACTTAATGACTCGCACTCTAACCACTGAGCCACTGGGGCACCTGATATTTGTAGAAAATTTAAGCCTTATGAAGTTCACTTTTGTTCCTCCTTGACCAGATCCAACTTGAACACCTCTCTGCCGCTTCTGCCATTGCTTTCAGGGCTCTGGTTTTTTTCTTCCCTGCCACTGAGAGCTGTTTCATGAGGCTGTATGCAGACGTTCCTACAAACCCCCTAGCTCCTGAGAGTGGACTACTATGTCTGGTCTCATGCCACTCTTGCTGATGATCTCTGGGTGACTCTTCCATTCTGGGAGGTCTGCAGTGCACTCCCAGTCATCTGCCCCGTCCAGCAGACTCTGCCTGCATGTTCCGAGTGGCACTGTTGTTCCTGGCCATGATTTGCTACCTCCTGCCGTGAAGAATGTTGTGGGTGCTTTTGGAGTCCTGATTTCCCCTTTTGTGGTGTTGGTACTAGCCCAAACTGCTTGTAAAATCTCTTTGAGAACTTGGTTGTGCCTCCATGTGTACCTTCCTTGACCCAGGGCTACTTTACATGAGCTTAGGACATGCTCCACTGTTTGTTTTTCATGGCAGAGTGGGCATGTAGGATCGTCTGTTTTTCCCCACTTCAGCAGGTTTGCATTTGAGGGCAGAAGGTCATATGCAGATCTGAGAATGACGCTGATCCGGAGAGGGGCCATGTGCCAAATGTCATTTCAAGTGAGACTTCTTTGGAGTGCATTCTCCCACGTTGTCCATTGCCCTTGCTGGCTCTGCTGGACTGCTTTTTGGAGTCTTTTTTGGTCTTCTTCTTTTCTCATCTCCTGAATCATCATGTCTCTTTGGCTTTTCCTTTGGCCTTTGACCACCATTTAGTTTTGGTCACCCCAGTCCTTGTCTGTTGGTCTGTGTGTGTCCTGTTATTCCTCTGATATTGAGACTTTCTTTTGCAGAATCCATCGCCGCTTGAACTTTCCATTTTCTGTCTGTCTTCAGCTGGGGATTGATTGCTTCTACCACCTTGTCTCCTGAGTCCTCCAGCATGCTTTGAAATCTGATCTTCCCTGCTTTGTATTCCTCCAGAATGGATTTCAGTGGTAGTTTCAGCTTTACCTGACGACAGTACAGCGCTATGTTAGTGAGACAGGGTGGGACACCAAGCCATTTCCTTGTGGACTTGTTGATTTTGGTTTCCATTGCCTCCACTATGCTGGTGCAGATGTCGTATATCATCAGAGGCCATATGAGCTTTGGTATCAGCATGAACTGCAGACACCAGACTTTGTATTTGCCAGGGAGCCCACACTGGTCAATGGTCTCCAAGCCTTCTTCCGGCATCTGTTTGGTTTCTTTTGCTCTTTGTGTGTCTTTCAGGGTATCATCATACCATCTTCCAAGGCTCTTGACTGGCTCTTCTGTGACTGTTGGAATGGCCTGGTTGGCAACACTGAAGATCACAGATTCGGCCACTTTTCCTTTCCTCAGTGAGAGACTCCGTGATTTCTTTGGCTTGAACTTCATTCTGTATGAGGCAACTATGTCGTCCAGCCTCTCCAGCACATGACGTATCTTGTCTTCTCTGGATGAAATCACTGTAGTGTCGTCCATGAAGGCCTTGAGAGGGGGCATCTTGTATCCATCGCCAAGGTCTGTTTGTCTTGCGTTGCTTGTTGCTGCTTTCAAGATGACTTCCATTGCCAACACGAACAGTATTGGGGAAATTGCACAGCCCATTGCAATGCCCACTTCCAAATTGATCCAATCTGTTGTGTACTCCTTGGTAGAGAACCGCATTAAGAAGCCATTGAAGTACTTCTTGAGCATGTCGTGAATGTTCTTTGGCACATGGTACATCTCAAGAGCCAGCTGTATCATCTCATGGGGTACAGATCCATATGCGTTTGCCAGATCAAGCCACACTACGTCCAGGACTCTCTTTTCTGTTTTTGCTCTTTGGATTGCGTCCCAGATCATTGTGGCGTGTTCTACACAGGCAGCCACGCCTGGGATGCCACCTTTCTGGACTGACACATCCAAGTACTTGTTTTCCATGAGGTACTTGGTCAGCCTTGCTGCCATGACAGAGAAGAAGATTTTCCCTTCGACGTTCAGTAGTGATATTGGCCTGAACTGGCTGATGTCACGTGAGTTTTGCTCTTGGGGATGTAGTTGCAAAGCGAGAGGACTGCAGGCGGAAATCTAAACAAATCTTAAATAAATGTTAGCGAACCGCCCAGAGAACGTGGACAAACGAGTCACAAGACGAAACACAACGCGTTTCGACCTCTTAGGTCTTCATCAGGTGAGACATAAACGAATAAAACAACGAAAATTCACTTAGCTTTGATCCCTTCAGATCACTTCACAGGGTTCAGCGCAAGGAAGAAGGCGTTGAATGAGAACGAGGCTGTTGGAAGGGAAATAGTGAGCGAGTCAAAGTCGTAATGAAGATAATAATATTACTGATAGGAATACTAATAATGGTCAAAATATTGAGAAAAAAAAAGGGACAAGATTACTACCAATCTTAGTGTCAATAAGTATGGGTATGGGAGAAAGGAGAGTGGGTTAGAGGATTCTTAAACAGCAGGGTTGCCGTGGCAACAGTCCCAGAGGCGAAGGCGATGGTGATGTCAATGCCAGTGGTAGTATCAATACTAGCAATAGTATTACTGAATGATACTGCTAACAACGATAGTGAAGGTTAAGGTAATGAAACCATGATACAGAAATATATTTAGAAAATACATTTTTATAATAATCAAATAAATAAATAAATGAAACATTAAAAATAATAATAATAAATTTAAAAAATAAGTAAATAATAAAAGTAATAATAATAATAATGATAATAAATGCATAATTAAGATAGCTATAAGTTGTGTGTGAGGTGAATAGTGGGAGATAAGGTAGTATATGTGGGTGTGTTGTGAGAGGATATTATGGGCTGAGATTGAAGTGGTGGGTTGGTACATGTTACTTTAAGGGGTTGATGCTATGAGGGTGGAGGGAAGAAGGGGATGGGTTTACGTACTAACTGGGGGAGGGGGAGGGGCAACATATTCACACCTATACACAATCTCTCTCTCTCTCTCTCTCTCTCTCTCTCTCTTCTCTCTCTCTCTCTCTCTCTCCCCCCCCCCCCCTTTCACGACCAACGATAAAGGAGCCAGCATTCTATTTATTATGTGTGTGTATATGTGTGAGTGTGAGTGTGTGTGTGTGTGTGTGTGTGTGTGTGTGTGTGTGTGTGTGTGTGTGTGTGTGTGTGTGTGTGTTCCATTTGTAATATCAGCCTTATTCATTGGTTACCGCCACCTCCACCCCTGCAACCGCCATATCCACCAACACCCCTACACACATCATTACTAGGGCAGGGGGAGGGGGGAGTAAGTCGATTGATGTAGCAAATGGAGACTCAGAGAGTGTAGGAAAAGGGAAGATGATGATAACTGCAACCTATGTCTGAGGTAAACAGTGGGAGGTAGGGTGGTATGGGTGTGTGTAGGTGGGGGATATTTCAGGCTGGAGCTGCAGAGATGGAATGGTACATACTACTTTTGGACGTTGATGCCATGAGGGTGGACGGTGCCCAGTTTGCCATTGAGATGAGATTCCTGCATAAGGCGTTCCAAGTTGTCACTCTTAGATTGCCAAAGTGCCAAGACTTTGACATGGTTGATGTTGTGTTGGGCATGGTTGAAGTGTAGAGCGACTGGTTTGGGCCGATGGTGGCGGATGTCGGCCAGGTGTTCAGAGATGCGCGTCTCAGGTGTGCGAGATGTCTCACCTACATAGATCTTAGCGCACAGCTGACAGTGAATAAGGCTGATATTACAAATGGAACACACACACACACACACACACACACACACACACACACACACACACACACACACACACACTCACTCACTCACACTCACACATACACACACACATAATAAATAGAATGCTGGCTCCTTTATCGTTGGTCGTGAAAGGGGGGGGGGGGGGAAGAGAGAGAGAGAGAGAAAGAGAGAGAGAGAGAGAGAGAGAGAGAGAGAGAGAGAGATTGTGTATAGGTGTGAATATGTTGCCCCTCCCCCTCCCCCAGTTAGTACGTAAACCCATCCCCTTCTTCCCTCCACCCTCATAGCATCAACCCCTTAAAGTAACATGTACCAACCCACCACTTCAATCTCAGCCCATAATATCCTCCCACAATACACACACATACTACCTTATCTCCCACTATTCACCTCACACACAACTTATAGCTATCTTATTTATGCATTTATTATCATTATTATTATTATTACTTTTATTATTTACTTATTTTTTGAATTTGTTATTATTATTTTTAATGTTTCATTTATTTATTTATTTATTTATTTATTTGATTATTATAAAAATGTATTTTCTAAATATATTTCTGTATCATGGTTTCATTACCTTAACCTTCACTATCGTTGTTAGCAGTATCATTCAGTAATACTATTGCTAGTATTGATACTACCACTGGCATTGACATCACCATCGCCTTCGCCTCTGGGACTGTTGCCACGGCAACCCTGCTGTTTAAGAATCCTCTAACCCACTCTCCTTTCTCCCATACCCATACTTATTGACACTAAGATTGGTAGTAATCTTGACCCTTTTTTTTTCTCAATATTTTGACCATTATTAGTATTCCTATCAGTAATATTATTATCTTCATTACGACTTTGACTCGCTCACTATTTCCCTTCCAACAGCCTCGTTCTCATTCAACGCCTTCTTCCTTGCGCTGAACCCTGTGAAGTGATCTGAAGGCATCAAAGCTAAGTGAATTTTCGTTGTTTTATTCGTTTATGTCTCACCTGATGAAGACCTAAGAGGTCGAAACGCGTTGTGTTTCGTCTTGTGACTCGTTTGTCCACGTTCTCTGGGCGGTTCGCTAACATTTATTTAAGATTTCTTTGGGGATGTACACACCATCTGCCGTCATCCACTGGCCGCTGATCTTCTGGCTTCTCCAAGCTGATCGCAGCAGCCTGTGGAACCACTCCAGCACCTTGGGACATTTCTTGTACAGCTGGTAAGGTATTCCGTTTGGCCCTGGTGATTTGGCTCTGGCTTTGTCGACCACCTTCTTGATTTCCGCCAACGTTGGTGGCTTGTCATTGAACTGTTCCTCAGGTTTGGTTGGCCACACCAGACCTTGAATGTCGAGTGGTGCTTTGCTCTGTGAGTCAGGGTATGTTTTTCTGAGATGCTGCTCAAGAACTCCTTTGTCCATACTTAGGGTCCCAGATTTCGGCTGCTCAAACAGTGTTCTGACAAACTGGAAGGGGTCTCTGAAGAAGAGCTCTTGGGTCTTCTTCTTTTTGCTCTTCCTCTTCCTCGCAGATTCCGCTTTGCTGAGGGCGCTGTGTTTTGCTTTCAGGTCTTTCCAGAGTTTTTCCAAGCCTTGTTTTTCAGCTGGCAGTGCGGTTTTCATTTGCTTCTTGAGGTTTTTCTTTTGGACCCTGATCTTGTCTATCTCTTCTTGGCGTCTGGATTTCTTTGGAGGTGTTTTCTCTTTGGGTAGTTTTGCTCCATAGGCGTCTCTACATGTGGCATACACAATGTCCCCATATGTGGCTAGTTTGTGTTCCAGGGTGCTTTTCCATATCAGTGCATCGAGTCTTTGGACGATTTTTGCATCCAGTTTCTCCCAATCCTCAGTTTCGGTTGCTCGAGGCAGGTTGAGTTTCAGGCGCCTGGCATCGAGGGCCTGTGCAAATTCCTCATCCGAACCAACAGCGTGGATGTCCTTGGCACTGTGGTTTAAATCCTGGCCTTGGTCTTCCGACGTCTTATCTGCTGATGCAGTGCGCTGCTGCTCATTCAGATGAGTCTTCACACATCCCATCTTTGTTCTGTGGATCTTCATGCCACGGGTGGTAGCGAAACGCTTTCCACAGACACATGGATATTCCATTTGGTCCATGTTCATAGTCCGTTTGGGATCTGCAGTCATGATTGGTTGAGCACCGATGGATTCATCATTCTCTCCCCCTTTCGGTAAATTCTGGGAGCATCTTTTCCTTTTATTCTTAGTAGCCACATGATGAAGGCAAAGTGGGCAGCCAGCCCACAGAGCCCTTGGTTCTGGTCTTTACCAGTGTCCTCCGGTCTTTCCCAGACGTCCTCCGGCCTATTCCCGAAAGTCAATGGTTTACCCATGCATCAGTAGAAAGAAACTCGTGGAGAGCGTGGCAGCAGAGAGTCCTCAGAAAAGAAGCCCCTTTCAAGCAAGTGTTTCGGCCCTTATCTCCTGACACTCTAGAGAGGGGGGGGAGGGGGGGCACACCTGGTTCATGATTCCGGATGTCCCTCTGCTGCCCCTTTTTTCCCATCTTGGGACGAGCCATGGCTGGATTTCGAACCCATGACCCTCTGGACATGCTCATTTTCCACTTAATGACTCGCACTCTAACCACTGAGCCACTGGGGCACCTGATGTTTGTAGGAAATTGAAGCCTTATGAAGTTCATTTTTGTTCCTCTTTGACCAGATCCAACTTGAACACCTCTCTGCCGCTTCTGCCATTGCTTTCAGGGCTCTGGTTTTTTTCCCTCCCTGCAACTGAGAGCTGTTTCATGAGGCTGTATGCAGACGTTCCTACAAACCCCTAGCTCCAATTTCTGCAGTGAGGACTTTGACCTGATAGCCTTCTCTCCTCAGGCTGTTTGCCAGATCAGCATACTTTTCAGTCTTGTAGATTTGAGCTGCCTCCATTCTGTTCTCATATGGCACCGTGAGCTCGATCATGATCAGCTGTTTGGTTGACTGAGAGTGGACTACTATGTCTGGTCTCATGCCACTCTTGCTGATGATCTCTGGGTGACTCTTCCATTCTGGGAGGTCTGCAGTGCAGTCCCAGTTATCTGCCCCGTCCAGCAGGCTCTGCCTGCATGTTCCGAGTGGCACTGTTGTTCCTGGCCATGATTTGCTACCTCCTGCCGTGAAGAATATTGTGGGTGCTTTTGGAGTCCTGATTTTCCCTTTCGTGGTGTTGGTACTAGCCCAGACTGCTTGTACAATCTCTTTGAGAACTTGGTTATGCCTCCATGTGTACCTTCCTTGACCCAGGGCTACTTTACATGAGCTTAGGACATGCTCCACTGTTTGTTTTTCATGGCAGAGTGGGCATGTAGGATCGTCTGTTTTTCCCCACTTCAGCAGGTTTGCATTTGAGGGCAGAAGGTCATATGCAGATCTGAGAATGACGCTGATCCGGAGAGGGGCCATGTGCCAAATGCCATTCCAAGTGGGACTTCTTTGGAGTTCATTCTCCCACGTTGTCCATTGCCCTTGCTGGCTCTGCTGGACTGCTTTTTGGAGTCTTTTTTGGTCTTTTCTCATCTCCTGAATCACCATGTCTCTTTTGGCTTTTCCTTTGGCCTTTGACCACCATTCAGTTCTGGTCACCCCCAGTCCTTGTCTGTTGGTCTGCGTGTGTCCTGTTATTTCTCTGATCTTGAGACTTTCTTTTGCAGAATCCATCGCCTCTTGAACTTTCCATTTTCTGTCTGTCTTCAGCTGGGGATTGATTGCTTCTACCACCTTGTCTCCTGAGTCCTCCAGCATGCTTTGAAATCTGATCTTCCCTGCTTTGTATTCCTCCAGGATGGATTTCAGCGGTACTTTTAGCTTTGCTTGACGACAGTACAGCGCTATGTTAGTGAGACAGATAATGACAAAAATTTGTAGCCAGAAGATTCCCTGTCTGCTTTGGAGGCTACTGTGAACACATACGAAACCTCGCAATGCCAATCAACAGTAGGCTAAATTATTCATCAACTGTGTTATACATACAATAGCCATTCTCTAGTCAGAATTGTAAATGCTGTTGGCTAGTTCCGTTAACTGAATTAGATGGCGTATATTTTTCCTACTTTCTTTTTTTCATTAGTGTGCTGTTACTATATTTTTATGTGTTCATTTGTTCATGATTGTACTGAGGACTTTCTTTTCGATGTTGTTACTTGATAGTTGATTGATTTTTCGTGTAATATCACACATATCAAAGTTATTACTCAACAGGATAGCAACCCCGTGAGATCATGAATGAAAGGATTAAACATTACATTTTAACCAAACTCGACCCTGGTCAGGCTTTTCTTTTTCAATGAAGTGTGTACCTTGTAATTAATAAATTGGACACTGCTTTAGTCTAAGGTATTGTAACACACCCTTATTTAAACTCCTAATCTATAGCAGTTTAAACATGATGTCTTACGATCATGCGAACGATTAGAATTTAGAGAATGGATTGGACTCCAGTATGCAAAACAATATATTTTTCAGAGATACAAATTTTTACTTTTAAAAAATACAATACACAAACGAATGAGTAATATGCAAGATGATCATGAGAATGAGAACGATAATATCAGTCATCATTAACATCATCATCATCGTCGTCATTATCATCATCATCAACAACAACTGCAACAACAACAACAACTTTACAACAACAAGAACAATGGCTAAGGACGTGCGGCATTAAGACAGTCAGCAGCAATGACCCTAGCTGATCGTTTCAGGACTTCCATCACGTTTTATTTTTTCACCAGAAAAATCATTGGGCCATTCGCTTTCCTCCGGTGGGAGAAAACTGGCTCAATGTTGTCCAGGGTGTAAAGATGTAAATGTTAAAGGTCTTCTTTCGAAGCTGGCAATAATTGATCAGCTCGACGGTACACATCAAGTATTTGACAATTAGTGAAAATGAACACTTGCATTGAATCGCTTCTGATCTCGCGGTCAATGATTTAAACTATGCAGTTTCACTTGTAATTGAGGAAAAGGGAAGTAATCGACCAAATCTTGGCATCGCTTAACCGCTCTTAAATATGACGTTGCTAGAAGTGTACGACAGAGCTGGCTGCTCAGTGCGATTAGTCCACGTTCTCCGCTCTATCTTACAATGACTATGCGGATTATTAGGAGGTACACACAATATAGACTCCATCTTACAATGACTATGCGGATTGTTAGGTAGGTACACACAATACAGACTCCATCTTACAATGACTATGCGGATTATTAGGTAGGTACACACAATACAGACTCCATCTTACAATGACTATGCGGATTATCAGGTAGGTACACACAGTATAGACTCCATCTTACAATGACTGTGCGGATTATCAGGTAGGTACACACAATATACACTCAGGATACCTCAGGGCTGTGCCGTATTAGTACGAACCCGATGTTCCTGAGTCGACGAGAAGATTTTGGCGAAGACAAAGACTTGAAGTGGGGGTGGGGGGTGGGGGTGGGGGTCGAAGTCATCTGCTCTACCCTTTGTTGAGTTAAGTAGATCATGTCGATTGGTTCGTCTCTTCTCCCATTCTATAAAAAAAAACACGCGTTTGTAGACAATTCCGGCCATAAAGCAAGAGACCTAACTTAACTCTCCCCAGATCTGGTAACCCATTGCAACGAAAATGCTGTTGCGACACCTTGAACTGCGAACATATGCCTATGTTTTGATTTAGTTATGTTTTGTATCACGAATTTGGGTATTACTACTTTGATTTAATAGATAACTTCCTTTGAATATGTCATATGCCAGTTATAACGTTAGTCAGAAGCCGTTCCCTTATCACAAAATCATCACTTAGCGATATGCTTTTATCCAAAAGAAAACGTTTCGTGTTTCATTTTTTATTCACTCATTACTTTTTATATCATAATATGAAATTCACCTATTTTCTCCCTCAGACAATATTACATTTGATATGACGGTCACTTTTGTGACGTCTTGCTGTGTAAAGTGCTCTATTTTCCCCACTTCTTTTTTATTTTAAAAGACAGGAAAAGGAATTATAATTCTGAAGTGTGTCTCATCTTTCTGGGTGCTCATCGACATTAAGCTAATTAGTGGATCTCTCTCTCTCTCTCTCTCTCTCTCTCTCTCTCTCTCTCTCTCTCTCTTGCGCGCTCGCTCGCTCTCTGTCTCTCTTTCTTTCTCTCTCTCTCTGTCTCCCCCCCCACACACACACACTCTCTCTCTCTCTCTCTCTCTCTCTCTCTCTCTCAGCCTTCTTCTCCTTTTTTGTCACTAAATCCAGTGTTTTCATACATTTGCGGCCCATCTAGATATCTTAGTTCTTGAGAGTCTTTTACTATTTCCTGTAAATGATACACTTTAAGACATGCCAGTTTTTGTTTTGAAGCTGTAATCTTGTAACCACGCAATGAGACTGTACACACGCTCTTTAGATTCAGCACTCGCCATGCTATGAATTCCTGTGACACTGACTGCTTTGATTGATTTTTATTTTCAAATTGGTACCAAACGTCTGTCCTAGTTTTTTGTATGTGGTGGCAGTTCCGAAAGGGGTCTGTGGTGTTTGCTGCCTGCGATATAAGACATGGAATAAGATAATTTATTGATTTGCCTGACTACACATGAGGTTTGCATTTTCAAGGTTAACGGAAGCCTACGTTTGTTTTCTTTTTTTTTTTTTCTTTTTTTTTTTTTACTCTGTGAGTGGTTCTACTGAGGACTAACCATGCACTGTGTCTATGAAACAAGATCCTAGTTGACTTTATAATCAGGGTACCTATTCATGGTTTACTTAAAAAAAATCTTTTCATTATCCATGAGGGTCCGATGAAAACCGTAGACAAATGAATCACAAGAAGTGTTTTGTCTAGTATTTCGTTTGTGTACGTTTTACGGCGGAGCCTTATAAATAATTCCAAAGAAATGTTTAGAGTTCCGCCTGAAGTCGCCTCACTTTGCAACTAGATCTTTTAAAAAGTTGAAGAGGCGGTGGATAATATCAAAAGTCGCGAACACAAGATACACTGTTTCGTCCCTTCCACGTGTGGCTGACTGAAAAAAAGAGTCGCTTTATAATGCCCGAGTTTAATGTTTCTGGTTTAAGAAAAACAGTAACACGTAATTTTCTATAAACCGTAGTTTTCGAATTGCTTGTTCATCAATGTTTTACTATTTCTTGTTATTCATCAATAGAGGTGTTAGTTTATTTATCTTTTCCATATATTTCTGGTTATCCAACAATAAAGGCATACGTTTATTCATCTTTACCGTTTGACATTTGGATATCTAGCAATAGTGGCACAAGTTTCTCCATCTTTACCATTTTATTTCAGGATATCTAGTAATGCTGGTACAAGTTTATGCATGTTTACTATCCTATTTCTGGATATCTAGAAATGCTAGTACAGGTTTATTCTTTTTTTTTTTCAAAACGGAGTGACTGAGGGCGGAGAACGAAGCAAAATTTAGAAAGAGAGGGAGTTAGTTACCGCCAAGGACATTGACAAACATTGTCCTGTGCTTTGTTTGTCAATGTCCTTGGCAGTAACTAACTCTCTCTCTTTCTAAAGGTTTATTCATGTTTACCGCTCTATTTCCGGATATCCAGCAAGGGTGGTATTCATTTATCCATTTTTATCATTCTATTTACAGATATGCAGCAATGGCTGGATAAGTTTATCCATCTTTTTGATTTTGTTTCTGGAAGTCCAGCAATGGTAACACAAGTTTATTCATCTTTACAGTTCTATGTCTGGATGTTCAGCAATGGAAGTATAAGTTTATTCATCTTTACCTTACTAGTTCTAATAATCCAGTAATAATGGCATTTCATGATTCATTTTCACCGAATAATTCCTGTTCATCCGGCAGTGGTGGCATTAGTTGATTGATTCCATGCTGTTACGTCTGACGGAGTATTATTAAGTTTCAAAATGGAGTGACTGACGGCGGAGAACGAAGCAAAATTTAGAAAGAGAGGGTGTTAGTTACCGCCAATGACATTGACAAACAAAGCACATGACAAGACACGATGCATTTCAACCACTTGGGTCTTCTTCAGGCGAAAAAATAAATCACATTTAACATTTAAGACAGTACAAACAAAGAACGAAAATGACTCATCTGTTGTTAGTCCATGTGGTGGGGAGAATAGCCGCTAGGCGGAAATGACAAGGGGGATTATGGGAGAGGAAAAGGAGGGGGGGGGGGGTTCGTGGGGGGAGTGGGGGGGGGGGTTGTGTGATACGATAGGGTTGTGTGTCTAGTTTAGTGGGGTGGTGTGATATCTTTGTGACGGTTGTGATAATGGTGGATTGATAATAATGGTAAGGGAGGGGGGGGGGGGGAGGCAAACTGGGGAAAAAAAATTATATATAGAAGGGGTAAATAAGTACATGAACAGAAGAAACTTAAAAAAAAAATTAAAAAAAAAGTTTAGGTGAATAAAATAAATGATTTCGCTGGGTGATGAAAGAGGTGGTGGTAGTTATGCGTGGGTAGTTGTGAAAGGTGTGTGGGTAATGTTAATGAGGGAGGGAAGGGGATGGAAGATAAATGGGTGATAAGGTATGATTGGGAGGGGGGGAGGGGGGGTTGAGAAAAAAAAGGAGGGTAATGTGTGTGTGTGTGTGGGGGGGGGGGGGGGGGGCGGGGGGGGAAGGAAGGGGGGCAAGAGAAGGAGAGCTCATATCTCTTCATCCACTATGGGGTGGGGGGTGGAGGTGGGGGTGGGAGGTTGGGAGGTTCATATTAATAGTGTTGTTTAAAAAAAGTAAACAATGCTGTGGGATGATGTTCATTGTAACAGGTGAAATAATGTGTTGGCATCAATATGCTGCTGTTTGTTGAGAGAAGATCGCAGTGATCAATGAAAAACAGGGTATCATGTGTTGCACACACACACACACACACACACACACACACACACACACACACACACACAAAGGGGGGGGGGGGGGGGAACCACATGTAAACAATGTTCTAGGTGAGTTAAGATCGTGTGATCATAATGAGACTAACTGTGGAAAATTTTCACACACATATTCATACACACACACACACACACACACACACACACACACACAAAGAGGGGTAAAAATTATTATCATTAATCAGTCACTGATGGGTGATGATCATATGAGATCAACGGTAGTGTAGGAAGAGATTCTTCTCCGTTCCCTTAGGCAGGAATGGTGGAGGTACTGGCAAGGGCTTCTGTATGGTGAAGGCCCTCCAGTGGTCAATAAGGTTTTGCATTCATCAGTGTGTTGGCAGGCCAGGATTCTTCTTTTGGTGTTGTTGGGACTGTTCCACCGTCATTGGGGCTGCATGGATGAATTGCAGACCCGCCAGGGTGGAGTATTGCAGAGATGTTATGTCATAGTCTGGAGTGCCCGGTTCTCAGTATCACAATGATGGTCTTCTTCGTTTACTTAGGTCGGAATCCTGGAGGTACTGACAGAGGCTGCTGTATGGTGAAGACCCTCCAGTGGTCAGTATGGTTTTGCACTCATTGGTGCGTTGGCAGGCCAGGTTTCCACTTTGGGCCAAGCTGGGAATGCTCCGCTGTGTCTGGGGCTGCACTGCATTGATGGTTTGAAAGACTCACAGGTGTGGAGTATAGTGGACCTGTGATGTTGAGGTCAGGGGAGCCTCAGTCCAACAATGTTCACTTGGTCTGATTTGGGCGTCCGGTAGTATGCATCCCTCTTGTTGAAGTCTGGGTGCTGCTCAAGTCATCTTCCTATTTGTCTCCTTGGAAATATTTTAGATTTATTCCAAGGAGACTACCTTTTACAGTTGGGGCTGCTGTCCTTCCTTTGTTAGTTGGTTAGCTTCTTCATTTCCATATAGTGCAGTGTGAAGGTATTCACTGGATGGGAGTATTTTCAGTGACTGATAATGGAGTATTATTAAGCTGCTCAGCTACACACTTGCGTACTTATTTTCCTTATTTGCGAGGTTGCTGTTGCTTGTTATGCTTGTTGTGTTGCAGGAGGTATTTTTGCGTTATTTTCCAGCACATTTGAAACTGTACTTGTAAATGTAATGATGAATGCATGGATAAAGATTAAATCTTAAAGTGGTGCAGAACATCCCAAGACATTTTTAGCCTGTAACGACTCGGCAGAAGCTCGCAATGGATGCTGGAGGATATGCATGTGTGTGGGGAGCGGGAAGGGGTGGCGACGCTGAGAGAAAGGGGGGGGGGGAGTGGTTGGGGTAGTTGCCGTTTATGGAAAATCTACTACACTCACGTGAGAGTAACATCCTACCTTTAAGTGTGGGTGTCGGAGGATAGCAGGCATGCCAACGCCGCAATGGATGAATTATTGAACACATTTTGAATCAGATGAATTTGCTTGTGCGGGTATTGGTTTAAAAAAAAAAAGAAAAAACTTTCAATTTGTCGTCTTTTTCCAATTTGTTTTGTAGCAGTCACATCACAGATTGGAGCAGTCTAGTCCATACACAATTTACTTCTATTCTACATTCCAAATTCTTTGTTGTCAGTAGCTCCACTATAGCAACTCTAATATAGATATATTGAACATACTTCAAAGTTGCGTTTCCAAGTGTGTGTGTGTGTTACGGATGGTGTGCGGTGCGTGTTTTGCTGTCTGACTCTCGCTCTCAAAAGTTTGGATGCGTGTAATAATTATTCCCTACGCACACCCACACCAAACGCACATGGATAGCCAGGCAACACACGAGTTAAATTTTTTTTCTTTATAATTATGCTGCCTGAACCATCAAACATACATTCATGTGAACTGGTACAAATCAATACATGTCACTACATAGCATATAGATCAAGATATCAATACATAGGAACTTCAGTCATCAGATATCAGCATATCATATTACATATCTTGATATCACTCACAGATCTCGCCGGCGCCGTCCACAGTGTCTCACATATGCAGTCAACACACTCGGTTCCACAGTACCCAAGCCACAGTCTACACACTAAAAGAAGACAAATAAGGATAACCAAGGTCCCCACATGATAAGCACAGCCGTTCACAAACACAAGCGAAGAAGAAGAAGAAACAGGGTCTCCACACAACAAGCACATAACAAATCACGTCAAACTATCAGAAGAAGAACCGCAAATTCACAAGGCACAGTAATCCATTGCAGAAGGACCGCAGATTCATAAAGCACAGCAATCCATAGAAGAAGAACCGCAGATTCATAAAGCACAGTAATCCACAGAAGAAGAACCACAGATTCACAAGGCACATTAAACCATAGAAGAACTGCAGATTCACAAGGCACAATAAACCATAGAAGAACTGCAGATTCACAAGGCACAATAAACCATAGAAGAACTGCGGATTCACAAGGCACAGAAATCAATATTGAATCCCTGGCGAACACGATTTCAGCAAAGTCCCATAGAACACAATAAACTTCGACGTATTGTTGATCGAAAACAAAAATTAGCTTCTCCGTGTATTCATATTACAATGTTCACACCAATATACTCAGCCCACCGACACACATGTGGTGGTACAATTAGAGCACATAAATATTCTTGCAGGAGTTTTAAGTCACTCTCGGCGACATAGCATTCACAACATTTTTATAACAAATAAATTTCCTGGTACATATTTCGCTGGTACCGTCATTTGAAGTATCGCACATACACAGTGAACTTCGACGCACTACTGACTTGAAAGTCAGCCTCTCCACATAGTGTCACTACGGAGAAAACGACGATTAAAACAAAATAAAGTAGGTTGGACACCAAAGCCTCGGCCGTTAGTTCTTGCTCTCTCCGTATATTATTATTTTCGTCATGTTCCTATGTCATTTCAAGTTGACGTCATAATTTACGTTAACGTCACAGTGTGTATTCTTGTAATTTATTCATTAATGACAGAAGTCAAATGACCATTTTGAATAAATCAGTTCAATGCAGTATACAGTAGCAGTCTTTAAAATTTTAGTGACTGCTGGAAACTTTGTGGGTTTTTTTTTCATTTTACTTGTAAACCATTCGTAAGAACTTCAAGGTGAAATGGAATCATCAATGTTGAGTTCGTTCCGTAGTACGTTACACACATCATATGGATAGCATGACAGCGAAAAAAAAGGAAAAAAGTTCTGAAAAGTCTCAGTAGGATACCACAGTACCGCCAGAAGAAAAACGTTCTGGTCCTTACAAAGCTGCCATAAGATGCTGGATACGACAGACTCCCCACAAAGCTGCAGCAAGATGCTGGATACGACAGACTCCCCACAAAGCTGCAGCAAGATGCTGGATACGACAGACTCCCCACAAAGCTGCAGCAAGATGCTGGATACGACAGACTCCCCACAAAGCTGCAGCAAGATGCTGGATACGACAGACTCCCCACAAAGCTGCAGCAAGATGCTGGATACGACAGACTCCCCACAAAGCTGCAGCAAGATGCTGGATACGACAGACTCCCCACAAAGCTGCCATAAATGCTGGATACGACAGACTCCCCACAAAGCTGCCATAAGATGCTGGATACGACAGACTCCCCACAAAGCTGCCATAAGATGCTGGATACGACAGACTCCCCACAAAGCTGCCATAAGATGCTGGATACGACAGACTCCCCACAAAGCTGCCATAAGATGCTGGATACGACAGACTCCCCACAAAGCTGCCATAAGATGCTGGATACGACAGACTCCCCACAAAGCTGCCATAAGATGCTGGATACGACAGACTCCCCACAAAGCTGCAGCAAGATGCTGGATACGACAGACTCCCCACAAAGCTGCCATAAGATGCTGGATACGACAGACTCCCCACAAAGCTGCAGCAAGATGCTGGATACGACAGACTCCCCACAAAGCTGCCATAAGATGCTGGATACGACAGACTCCCCACAAAGCTGCCATAAGATGCTGGATACGACAGACTCTCCACAAAGCTGCAGCAAGATGCTGGATACGACAGACTCCCCACAAAGCTGCCATAAGATGCTGGATACGACAGACTCCCCACAAAGCTGCCATAAGATGCTGGATACGACAGACTCCCCACAAAGCTGCAGCAAGATGCTGGATACGACAGACTCCCCACAAAGCTGCCATAAGATGCTGGATACGACAGACTCCCCACAAAGCTGCCATAAGATGCTGGATACGACAGACTCCCCACAAAGCTGCCATAAGATGCTGGATACGACAGACTCCCCACAAAGCTGCAGCAAGATGCCTTTTTTTTGTAGGGAGCACTCCCAGACTGAACAAGAAGGGGGAGATCTGAAGACAAGGTATGATCAGCGAGAGCCTCACGTCTCTGCATTAAGATACAACCCCCAGCTCTGAGCTGCTGTTGTCTCACTTTCATCCGATCTTGTGGTGGGGCAAACTTGACACTATACGTTTCCAAGTGCGGTGACTGCAGGCGGAAATTGAAACAAATCTTAAAAGCAATCTTAAGTAACTCTGCCGGACAGCCTGGGCAAGAAAACAAGTTTTGTCTTGCACTTTGTGTTCCATGTTCACCGGCACAGTGACTTAGAATTCCTTTTAAAATGTGAAACTGTATTTTGAGTCACTGCAAAGTCCTGGAACCAGGATTCTTCGCCTTCGACCACCAAAATTCACTTCCTTCCATGAAGAGCTCGTTCAACATTGCCACTACGTTTCAGTCTTCCAACTCAACCAGGCCAGTGTATGAGCAGAACAACAAGATGTGAACAAGTTCAAAACGTTCAGGGTGGGGGATGGGGGGCGGGGCCAAAAGGATAACAGAAAGCCTACCAACCTTTCAAACAATGGATGATTGCTGGGCCTAAACAGTTTTCTCAGAAGTTTTGGGATACGCTTTGACGAACTGGGAAAAACGCTGTCATCATGAAGAGGTGCCGTCCGTCCAGGAAAGCTTCAAGAAGCAAGTATGGAACCTTTCAGAGATAACGAGCAGTTTGGGCACTCCTTTCCTGACAGACATTATACAGGGCAGAAGTAAGGACAGACTATGTGCATTAGGTATAGGGGTTGTGGTGATATTATACAGGGCAGAAATAGTGATAGACTAGGTTTGTTAGGTATATGGCTGTGTGGTTATATCATACAGGGCAGAAATGACGTTAGACTAGGTTTACTGGGTATAGGAGATGTGGTTAGGGCAGAAGTAATGACAGACTAGGCTTATAAGGTATAGATGGTGTGGTTATATTATACAGGGCAAAGATAATGACAGGCTAGGTTTATTAGGTATAGGGGGTGTGGTTTCCCAGTGATGAACTGCATCTTTGGGGGCGTTCCCATTTTACTCATTTGTAGACTGTGACACATAGAAGTGTGGATGATAAAAGAATATACATGAATAGAGTTCAAGAATATCGACTAGGGAACAATGTCTGACATAAGTGTAGAAGTTTCGCAGGAAGAGAGAGAGAGAGAGAGAGAGAGAGAGAGAGAGAGAGAGAGAGAGAGAGAGAGAGAGAGAGAGAGTAACAAGGGATAAATCTGGAATATTCTATCGCTGCCTTTTATGCTTTTTGACCGAGTCTAAAACCGGTTTACAGATGTTCGTATAGATCCTAGTATACATTGGTATTCATTACAGTCAGAGACCGTTTAGACGTATTCATGTACAGTCGTCTCATTTCAATATGTTGAGTTCACTAGCTCCTGTTAGTGGAGAGTCTGTCCCTGTTGCTAGCATCGTGAAATGGCAATGCTCACGATCACGGATCCTGGATTTAGACTCAGACTTTGCACAAATGTAGTGATGTTTGAAGAAGCGTACTGCAAAAGAAATACACAGCACACAATAATGTCCATCTTTAAGAATCGTCTGCAGCTGACAATCAAACGACATGGAGCGTTGTCACGTGTATCACTCAGATTTCGCTGTGATGCTGTAGGCATTCCTCCATCACTGTGACTTTGGTGAAATTCTGTCGGTATCTCTGTCGGCAAAAATGGCACTGACTTGACAACTGCACTAGTCTCTTGGCTGATTCTCCAAACTACCTGCTACAAAAGGCACAGAAGGTCCGTCCAACACAGCGCTGCCAGGTTGGTGTGAAAGCCTGCCGGACAAGAACAGGTCACACCTCTCTTGCAGTGTCTCCACTGGTTTTCTATTCAGTGCAGAATCAGTTACAAACTGACATTTAGTGTTTTTCCTCTATGACTGGCATTGGTCCAAAACATGTTTCAGATACCCTTCACTCTACATCTATCCCGCTAGCTCCTCTCTTTGTTCCGACACTCTTCTGTTTCACATCCCTCATGTCAGAACTAAAATGTCAGGAATCAACTGTTTGGAACAAACTATGAATATTAGGCAGTCTACTACGTCAACCTCATTTCAAATCGGCTACAAAGAAGGAACCTCTTTAAACTTATGTAATCCATCCTGATTACTGTCTTTCCTCTGTGTGTGTGTGTGTGTGTGTGTGTGTGTGTGTGTGTGTGTGTGTGTGTGTGCGTGCGTGTGCGTGTGTGTGCGTGTGCACGTGCGTGGATACGTGCGTGGGTGCGTGCGTGCGTGCGTGCGCGGTGCGTGCGCGGTGCGCGCACACGTGTGTGTGTGTGTGTGTGTGTGTGTGTGTGTGTGTGTGTGTGTGTGTGTGTGTGTGCTGGAGAGAGGCAGAAAGAAGGTATGGGGAGTGTGTGTGTGTGTGTGTGGGGGGGGGGGGGTGGGGGGGGTTGCGAGGCGTGTGCACGTGTACGTTGGACCGTGCATGTGCTGGTGGTCTGACAAAAACACAACGCTTTTGACTGGATTTGTAGGAAGAAGGAGGTGGGTAGGATGTGTGTTTGTGTGTTGTGTGTGTGTGTGTGTGGGGGGGGGGGGGGGGTGCGTGTGTGTGTGTGTGTGTGTGTGTGCGCGCGCTCTTTGGTGGTCGTTTGTCGCGTTGGATGGTGACGTTGGGGTGGGGCGATTGCATTTTGTCATTTCAACTTACTTAAGTCGCAGTCTGTGAATGTATATAACCTACGTCTAGTTATGTTTGTGTTGGTTTTGTTTGTTTGCAAAGCGCCTAGAGCCTCTCTTGAGCATTAAACGTTGCGTTCCTGCATATCATTCTCCTTATCATTATTATTCTAAATACCGACCTCTGTGCAGAAACTTCAAACACGGATGATACATTTCAGCATCAACTGAAAAAGATGTTAGTCAGCAATTGGTATAACTTGAGTCTAACAGCAGGCCACCTAGCCCAGTGCACACGGGAGAACAGAACGATGGAAATCAAAGCCAGAGAGGTGGTCATTGCGTATTCTCAGCATCAAACAGGCCTCAGAGAACCAGCACTGTCTAATGGTTCCATGTCAAGGCTCATCTGCTGGTTCCACATGTCCACCGATGCCTTACACTTTTTCAGGGTTCAGTTCCTGGAGCAGACGTGTTCCCAAGACAATGTCCTCTATCTTTGCATTCATGCGAGTGCCACGTCATATTTCCAGCACAAAAGGACTGGCTGTGAAGAAGATTTAAGATCCCCTCTGCTGCTGGACTGGGTCAGTAGGGAACACTTTGTCGTCTTCGCTATTGTGGTCAATGATCCAAACCTTCCCTTCACCATCAAAATCAAAATCAATGCAGTGAACTGGGGATGCATGACAAAACTGCAGCTACGCTATTTGTCGCCAGCAATGGGTAATAATGAGTGCCTTTCAATATTGTAAGAACGTATAAAAAAAGCATTACTTGAAAAGTTCATCTCTAGCAATGTCACATTAATTTTTAAAATAAATGGTCAAATAGGCAGGGAGGGTTGAAGGCGGGGACAACAGAGAGTACTGACGGAGAGTGAGGAGACAGGATTATCATGAGAAAGAAAGCTGTCTTCATTCTACAGTAATTACCAAACATATAACACCTACCAATCAATACAAACAATAATCTCTGCTGCGTAAAAGAAGACCGTTTCTGTTGACTCTTCTTCTATAGCGTCCCAACTGCGCTACTTCCGTGCTGTTCACACCGACATCCCTAACAGCGCTACACCCATCATGATGCTGTGCTTTGAGACAACACCCGCCTTAGCTTAAGGCTGTGCCAGACCAACTGACATAGGCTAGAGCACCAAGGCTACATCAAGATGTGGTTATGTTCAGCATACTTTTCAACATGGAGTGACTGAAGGCGGAAAATGAAGCAAAATTTGAAAAGAGAGGGGGTTAGTTACCGCCAAGGACACAGACAAAAGGAGTACAAGACTAGACACAACGCATTTCAACCTCTTGGGTCTTCTTCAGGTTAGAACAGTGACAAAGAACAAGAAACCACTTAGCTGTTATTAGCTGCTTCTCCTGTTGTCACGGAACGCTAAGCCGGACGTTAAAAACAAAAACAAAAACAAAAAAAAAACCGACACAACTAACCCTCTAAACAGACAACACGCCACACAAGAACTGACAACAAAACAAAATCTTATTCCCAACAAAACAGTCAATGAGCGGAATCGTCTTTGTGTAATAAGTCACAGACCCAAGTCTGAAAGCACACAGTTCCTACAGCCAAGGCAGCCACAATAGGTTACTTTACCCCTTATCCAGCCACAGTGTGCAGAGTTTCTGAGGCCAGCAGTATATAATGCACATAGCACACTACAAGTCAAACCTTTTCTTGACCAAAACCTTCCTCCCCAAAACAACAACAAAAACTATGCTAACTTCATATTACTATACCAATTTCGCATATAGCTCACGGCGCACATCCATCCCTTCAATCATACCCTTTTTAATTAACATCCATCCTTCATGTGTGCGCACCCAAACCCATCTCTTAAGGTGTTTAATCACCAATTAAAAAAAAAAAAAAAAAAAAAAAAAAAAAAAACACACACACACACAAATAGGTCACACGACGACGACATTGACAGTCTCACGACGGTGACGGTGACCAGACGAATCTGCCTGCCAAAGACGAGGATGACGTAGATGACAGTGACATACAGGGCTTCCACAACATCAGTGGAATTCACAGCCACCGCCAACACAACGGCGACAGCGACGACTGTCACCAGCCGCAGTGACAACACACACCAAATCCTCACCGCCACGGCGGCGACGACACACCTCAATGGCGGCGATCACAGAGTAAGGAGTCGGCGATACAGGGATCAGCAGCGGCGGCGACAACAGCAACGACGCCAACAGCAACGGCGCCAACAGCAACGGCGCCATCAGCAACGACGCCAACAGCAACGGCGCCAACAGCAACGGCCCAACAGCAACGGCGATAACAGCAACGGCGACACAGCAACGGCGCCAGCAGCAACGGCGACCACAGCAACGACGCCAACAGCAACGGCGCCAGCAGCAACGGCGAAAACAGCAACGGCGCGGCGCCAACAGCAATGGCGCCAATAGCAACATCTACATTAATGGCCAGGCTGTGAAGACTCGGCCGGATGGGGAGAAGGGGAAAGGGAATTTAGTATCGGAAGGTGGAAGGACTGGGACGACAGTCCGGGGCACAGCAGGATGGGGAGTGTAGGTGAGGTAAACGCAGGCACGTGCCACGAGCGCTGGTCAGTCAGGGACAGGAATACCAGCAACCGACTCTCCACAGCTCCCCGACAAAAAACGGCCCTGCACCGCCTGGTCTACCGGGCCAAAGGATGGTGGGAATGCGCCCTCACCTGCACTTGACATAGCTGTTACCCTCCAACTGTAGATACATAATGTGTCCTAACTAAGGTAACCCCCTAGTTCACCCCTTCCCAGGATTTTTCTTCACGCATCCAGAGCCTATTAGCTCTATAAGCGAATAACATCTATCATCATCTCACTTCGTTTAAACCGCTAAATTACACTCCTCTTTGCCCTACGGTATACAAAAGAGCTACTTCATAATGCACCTTCCCACACACACATTCTCACTGCAACGTCAACAACAGATATGTCTCGATTCCAAAGAAGACGAATGGGACAGGACGGCTATATCTCCACACCAATCACCCAAGGCATAAGCACACTCCCACAAATCTCCCGCAATGTAGGAACAAATCTTAACCTATATTACTAAATTAGGGTGACCACACTATACAAAAACCGCGCTGCTTGACACTAGTACCTCTTCATACAACTATACAACACTTATCCTTTCCAATAACTTCCATAATGCAGCACAGTCATAACCTCTGCAGCACCCGGTGCCAACACACCTTGTCTATGCTTCCTGAAAGCATTTCCGTATGAACCCCCTGTCACGAATAAGTACTAACTCAATCCTAACACCAGGATCGAACCAATGACAACTATTTACATTTCCATTCAAAACTTCATAATCAATGTCCTTCTTTTCCTTTTCCTTTTTTTCCTGTTTCCACCTCTCAACACAACCCACTGGTCAAAACCCACCATCACAATACTTTCTCAGCTTGCTTCGTTTAAGTCTTTATTTCCCCCATTTTCTCTCTCTTCCGTTCTCCCTAAGAAAAATTGAAACTGATTCAAAACATGAGCTCATATTATTTACACCTTGGTACAAGTTGACAGAAATGTGCACCAGACAACGCCACCCTTAACTACACTACTAACACCTTAACTCCACAAACCTGCTACAACGTCAAACGACAACATCTGCGGCTGGCCACCCCAGCACCTGAACCTCAGGGTCGCAGCACACAGCGACACCGACAACTGCTCGACCAAGAGTAAAAACGCTCACGAGGGTCAGCTCACCATATTGACCAGAGTCAGGCCACAGTGCAAACGCTGGTACAAGAATGAGAGCCCAACTGCTCTTCACAAAGCATTTTGACCGAAGTGCTAGCTAAACGTCAATGTTTGATGACTCAGCCCTCACTCCTTGGTGAGTTTTGAAGTCCACAAAAACCGCACGTAAAAACGGGACTCCACACAGACCGCACGAAAAAGAAAAGGAGACGGCAAGCTAACCCCCTCCCTAGTCACACCTATCATCTCCCTGCCTGTGCATGGTAGCACACGCACACACAATATACGAAGGGAACGTGAACACCTCCACCATCCTTCCTGAACCCAACAACTTCCATATATGGCCCAGTAAGTAGTAGAAAGAAACTCGTGGAGAGCGTGGCAGCAGAGAGTCCTCAGAAGAGAAGCCCCCTTCAAGCAAGTGTTTCGGCCCTTATCTCCTGACACTCTAGGGGGGTTGGGCCACACCCGGTTCATGACTCCGGATGTCCCTCTGCTGCCCCTTTTTTTTCCCATCTTGGGACGAGCCATGGCTGGGATTCGAACCCATGACCTTCTGGACATGCTCATTTTCCACTTAATGACTCGCGCTTTAACCACTGAGCCACAGGGACACCTGATATTTGTAGGGAAATTAAGCCTTATGAAGTTCACTTTTGTTCCTCCTTGACCAGATCCAGCTTGAACACCTCTCTGCCGCTTCTGCCATTGCTTTCAGGGCTCTGGTTTTTTCCTTCCCTGCAACTGAGAGCTGTTTCATGAGGCTGTATGCAGACGTTCCTACAAACCCCCTAGCTCCAATTTCTGCAGTGAGGACTTTGACCTGATAGCCTTCTCTCCTCAGGCTGTTTGCCAGATCAGCATACTTTTCAGTCTTGTAGATTTGAGCTGCCTCCATTCTGTTCTCATATGGCACCGTGAGCTCGATCATGATCAGCTGCTTGGTTGACTTAGAGTGGACTACTATGTCTGGTCTCATGCCACTCTTGCTGATGATCTCTGGGTGACTCTTCCATTCTGGGAGGTCTGCAGTGCACTCCCAGTCATCTGCCCCGTCCAGCAGACTCTGCCTGCATGTTTCGAGTGGCACTGTTGTTCTTGGCCATGATTTGCTGCCTCCTGCCGTGAAGAATGTTGCGGGTGCTTTTGGAGTCCTGATTTTCCCTTTTGTGGTGTTGGTACTAGCCCAGACTACTTGTACAATTTCTTTGAGCACTTGGTTGTGCCTCCATGTGTACCTTCCTTGAGCCAGGGCTACTTTACATGAGCTTAGGACATGCTCCACTGTTTGTTTTTCATGGCAGAGGGGGCATGCAGGATCGTCTGTTTTCCCCCACTTCACCAGGTTTGCATTTGAGGGCAGAAGGTCATATGCAGATCTGAGAATGAAGCTGATCCTGAGAGGGGCCATGTGCCAAATGTCATTCCAAGTGAGACTTCTTTGGAGTGCATTCTCCCACGTTGTCCATTGCCCTTGCTGGCTCTGCTGGACTGCTTTTTGGAGTCTTTTTTGGTCTTCTTCTTTTCTCATCTCCTGAATCATCATGTCTCTTTTGGCTTTTCCTTTGGCCTTTGACCACCATTCAGTTTTGGTCACCCCCAGTCCCTGTCTGTTGGTCTGTGTGTGTCCTGTTATTTCTCTGATCTTGAGACTTTCTTTTGCAGAATCCATCGCCTCTTGAACTTTCCATTTCTGCCTGTCTTCAGCTGGGGCTTAATTGCTTCTACCACCTTGTCTCCTGAGTCCTCCAGCATGCTTTGAAGTCTGATCTTCCCTGCTTTGTATTCCTCCAGGATGGATTTCAGGGGTAGTTTCAGCTTTGCTTGGCGACAGTACAGCGCTATGTCAGTCAGACAGGGTGGGACACCAAGCCATTTCCTTGTGAACTTGTTGATTTTGGCTTCCATTGCCTCCACTATGCTGGTGCAGATGTCGTATATCATCAGAGGCCATAGCAGCTTTGGTATCAGCATGAACTGCAGACACCAGACCTTGTATTTGCCAGGGAGCCCACACTGGTCAATGGTCTCCAAGCCTTCCTCCGCCATCTGTTTGGTTTCTTTTGCTCTTTGTGTGTCTTTCAGCGTATCATCATACCATCTTCCAAGGCTCTTGACTGGTTCTTCTGTGACTGTTGGAATGGCCTGGTTGGCAACACTGAAGACCACAGATCCGGCCACTTTTCCTTTCCTCAGTGAGAGACTCCGTGATTTCTTTGGCTTGAACTTCATTCTGGATGAGGCAACTATGTCGTCCAGCCTCTCCAGCACATGACGTGTCTCGTCTTCTCTGGATGAAATCACTGTAGTGTCATCCATGAAGGCCTTGAGAGGAGCCATCTTGTATCCATCGCCAAGGTCTGTTTGTCTCGCGTTGTTTGTTGCTGCTTTCAAGATGAGTTCCATTGCCAGCACGAACAGTATTGGGGAAATTGCACAGCCCATTGCAATACCCACTTCCAAGTTGATCCAGTCTGTTGTGTACTCCTTGGTAGAGAACCGCATTGAGAAGCCATTGAAGTACTTCTTGAGCATGTCGCGGATGTTCTTTGGCACATGGTACATCTCAAGAGCCAACTGTATCATCTCATGGGGCACAGATCCATATGCGTTTGCCAGATCAAGCCACACTACGTCCAGGTCTCTCTTTTCTGTTTTTGCTTTTTGGAACGTGAACACCTCCACCATCCTTCCTGAACCCAACAACTTCCATATATGGCCCAGTAAGCATACACCCCCATCGTGAAACGATGCGACGGATCGATACAGAGCCGTCAGCACGTCTGTAAGATTTCCGCGCTAATCCCATTGGTGACACATGTTCGTCTCGCAATCAAAAATGGCCGCCAGACGGAAACGGGAGGATCAGGGGAGAGGAAGTAGGAGGGGGGAGAAGGAGGGAGAAGGGGTGAGAAGAAAGTGGAGGGTGGGTGAAACGATGGTAAATAAATTAAAGTAAATAAATCATTTTTTTTATGTACACACACACACACACACACACATATATATATATATATATATATATATATATACGTGTGTATATGTGCATATATATTTATAATAATAATAATAATGCTAATAATAATATTAAAGAAAAACAACATGAATAAAATTAAATATAATAAAACAATAAATAAATAAATAAAATAAAATAAATAAATAAATAAAAATGAATAAAATCAACAAAATTAAAAACAAAATAAAGTGAAATAAAAAAAAAATGAAGGGTGTCTGCACCTTCTGTAAGCAGCAGGTAGTAGGGGCTGTGGTGGTGGTGGTGGTGGTGGTGTGTGTGTGTGTGTGTGTGTGTGTGTGTGTGTGTGTGTGTGTGTGTGTGTGTGTTTGGTGGAAGATTATGCCGACTGGTGTGGAAGTTGTGGGTATATAGTTCGATGTTGATGCCTTGGGGCTGTAGCATACCCAGTTTGACAATGAGATGGGTCTTTCGTGATGTACGTTCAAAGCTGTCACTCTGTGATTGCCAGAGTGCCAAGACCTTCACATGGTTGATGTTGTGTAGGGGGTGGTTGAAGTGTAGGGCATCGGGTTTGGGTCAGTGGTGGCGGATGTCAGCCAGGTGTTCAGAGATGCGTATCTCCAGTGTGCGGGATGTTTCACCTAGATAGATCTTGCCACACAGCTGGCATTGGGTAGTGTATGCAATGTTGTGGCTCTGGCAGGATAATGTGCGTTTAATAGTGAATGAGTCCTTGGGGCCCTGTAGGATGGTGTCTGGTGTGGTGAGGGGGCAGATTTTGCAATTAGGTTTTGAGCAGGGGTGAGTACCTGGTAGTATGGGCGTGGAGATTCTGTTCAATTTGGACCACACGATCAGATCGTTTAGGTTTTTAATCACGTTTGAACGTGATCATGGGTCTGGTATGGAAGGCAGGTTTGTGGTTTTGTACGATGTGCCGAATGGATTTGAGAATCCTGCAAATGGGGAGGGTTATTATATTATTGTGATCATATATATATACATATATATATATATATATATATATATATATATATATATATAAGCACACACACACACACCACACACACACACACACACACACACATACGCACACACACACACACACACACACACACACACACACACACACACACAATATATATATATATATATGTGTGTGTGTGTGTGTGTGTGTGTGTGTGTGTGTGTGTGTGGTTGTGTGCGTTTTGTGTGTGTGTGTGTGTATATATATATATATATATATATATATATATATATATATATTTCTTTTAAAGTAATTTATTTACTTTAGTTTATTTACCATCGTTTCATACACCTTCCACTTTCTTCTCCCCCCCCTCCCCCCCCCCCCCCCCCCCCCCCCCCTTCTCCCTCCCTCTCCCCTCTCCTACTTCCTCTCCCATGATCCTCCCGTTTCCATCTGGTGGCCATTTTTGATTCGAGATGAACAGGAGAAGCAGCTAATAGCAGCTAAGTGGTTTCTTGTTCTTTTGCAGTGTTCAGCATAGATATGCAGCGATTGTCTTCAGTCATGCCAAGCTCTTAGCATAACATTATCAGTCCCCAGAATACATCGAAAATGGAGAGTGGCTGCCCACGTGGCAGGGTAATAAAAACGGTCACACACGTAATGTTCTCATCCCTACTGATTCATTTGTACCATAGTGTTCAAGTACGTTGGCTGTTCGGATGATCCCTGGAGTCTTTTAGCCAGGGTATGATAATAACAATAGCAACAACAAGAACAGACAACACTACTTGGCTGCACTCTGCCGTTCTGTTTCTTGTCAAACTGAAAACGGCATTTGGTGTGACCCATCTTGTCACTCTGCTTGTGACTCATGTCACATGTTCTGGTTTGCTAACTCTAGTAAAGACCCTAAAGATGTGATGCTTAGTTCATGTTTTTCTTTACACAGATTGTCCCCTCAGTGCCTTAGTTTTCAGTGTCTGGTTTTCTTTTGAATTTTTCAAACTGCTTTTGCCAATTGCATCCATGTCTGGCAAAAACTGTCGGATAACATCTACCCCCAGCCCCATTTCCTTCAGTCTAGTATCCTGAGCTGAATCAGACTCAACCCCTAGCTCTCTTTTCGACATGACAGACTTATTCTGGCACATACACACTACATAGGACAACTAAATTTGTTATCTCGAACACAAACGTCTGTGCAGGGACATGATATTGAGCTGTAGCAAGCCAAACCATATAGCAATGAATATTCAAGTCTAGTGACAATCACTGAACGAGGAAAGAGTTCATTGGAAGAGTTCCAATGCTGAATTCAGTAAGAATGTGTATGTGAGTCTAATCTATGCTTGAGTATTCTCATGCAAAAAATTCTGTCTCATATGTCAATTTCTGCCATGGCCTGCAGGCAACTGAAGAAACACTGAGCAGCTTCCCACAGAAAGGTTCGGCACCACCAATCGGTCTTCTGAGCTCTGTATCTCTTGTAAACTTCACTTGGCCACCAGCTAACAAGGGAATAATTTGACATGAAATCTATTCCAGAAATTCTCACTGTTCCACAGATGTCTGCATGGCAGCATTGAGTAGAAAGTAAGAATAGACAAAGTTCTTGAAAAAAATGTCATTAGTCTTGTAAATGATGTGAGAGAACTCTCGGGAAGGTCTTGTCCTAACCACCTTTAAATAACAGGTGGTCCAGGCAGTGGGCAGGTCTTTAGACCTGCATGGGTAGGTAGGTGACCCCACCCTCCATGAGTCTCCCAACCATGGGTAAATGGGTCCTGCTGCTTTGCAGGCTGCCTTGGGAAAGGCAAAGGCTATGGGAGTAAACCCCTAACAAAACATCCGGAGTGGAGCCCCTATGACAGCTTGGTGGTGAACTCCATCATCACTCTGGTAGCTCCTGCAGTCCAGTCATGGTCAAGATGTTACGCCCTGCATCCCTTTTGGCTGTGGTGGTTCAGACCGAGAGGCATGTCCGTATTCCTTCACTCAGTGTAAGCCGCTTAGTCAAGGCCAGCAGCCACATCTGGCACCGACCGTTACCGGAATATCTCCCATCTCAGGCCTGCCTCGTTTCCATTTCCCCTCTATGAGAAGGTATTAGTGCTGACCGACTTTGTGTGTGTTTACTTACCTCTGGATGCATTCAAAGTGGAAATAATTTGTTTCATTTTGGGTTCCTGAGAATGGTGTGAATTCATATTTAGCTGTGTGTGTTATAAATTGTTTTCAGAATGTTTTAAGTATGGTTGTGTGTATATGGTTTGAGGTGAGTGATTCATCAGTTTTCTACATTGGCGTCAATGTCCCATTCATTCATGTGGCACTGTGAGAGAGTACGTTCTGTGTGTCGAGTTTGTGGAGAGCGTGTAATGTTACAGGTAAAAAATAAGCGCATTAGTGCAATATTGTGTAAAAACTATGCCAGTGGGCTATCACATTGTTACAATTTAGACATTTTGAATGATGAAGAGGGCAAGCAGTTTACAGCATTTGTATGAATGTAACAAAAAACCTCATGGGGCTAAGACTCGCTACCAAGCTTTCCGACCTCAAAACTACGATCAATCATGTTACACTTGACATTCAGAAAATGTCAGAAATCTGGACAGCTTTCCATCCAGAGCTGTCATTCAGTCAATGCAAAGCGTGCAGTCACTTTGAATCACAAACCAAAGGTGGTCGTCCCCCAAAGCAAGAGTAGGAGCCGTGAAAAGATCTGCACAACAAAATTTTGGTCAGGCGGAGTTGCTACTTGATGAAAGCGTGTCGACGTCATTTTGTCAGTCGACGTCAACCCTATTAAAAAAAAAAACGAAACACTCCACACACATATATCACCAATCACACCTAAAACGCCACAAGTCACTGATATAGCTCTATCACCTTTCCAACATCGTAAGAATAAAATGATCTCTTTAGACTTGGATGATGAGGATATCAATAAACCACTCACTGATGAAGAAGAAAAACTACTGACACGTTTGATACGAAGGAAGCTGCGACAGTCAAGTGACCATTTAACAGTTAGGTGCAAAACAAGGGGTCAGCCAATTGTGTTGAAAAGGATCAGACAACCCTGCAAATCATCTGCTTTGGCATCATCTCCTCTCAGAAAGAAAAGATCTCACATGATACAGAAGATCAGAATGAATATTTCAGGAAGCAGTAGGGAGGTTGTGATCAAACAACATGGATCAGAAATCAAAGAACTGCTCGCACCCACAGACACAAGATTATAGGTGCTGCTGGATGTGGCCCTGTGAGAGTGACCAAAAAGCACGGGTCTGCACTTAGAACTAATTTGGGGTTAAGCTGGACAAAGTACAGACAGAAAAAAAAATTCTCAGAAGTATAGGTGTGACATTTGAGTGTGAAAAGAAAGAAGACAACAACAGAAAGAAGCTGTGTTTGGAGAAATTGAAATAGTGCAGTAAAAATTCTTTTGTGGTGACAAAAAGAAGAGGATAAAACAATAGGAGAAATCATAGACATTCCAAAGCTGCAAGAGAACCTGTTGCAGCAGTATGAAACAGTATGAAACAGTATGAAAGAGAACAAACTGACATGGCATGACAATACGATCCCACAGGATGAGATCAGGCTAAAGATAGGAGGGGACCATGGGGGTGGAACATTTAAACTGATGCTTCAAATTGCAAATCTCCACAATCCAAACTCCAAACACAACACTTGTCTCCTGGCCATTGTAGACTGTAAGGACAGCCCAGAGAATTTTAAGAGAATCGTGGATCCTTTCAAAGAACAGCTGGCTGCACTGATGTCCATGACATGGAGAATCAAGACAATCAAACTGTTTTGTTTGTGGATTATGATTTTCTCCTCATGCTGTATGGTCTGTCAGGTGCTCAGGGGACACACCCCGGTCTATACTGCACAGCATCAAAAAGCCAAATACACATCCATCATGTAATGAAGGCAACATCACACAGCGCAGTTTACAGGGCATCAGGAGAGATTACAAACTTTAAAAAATTCCAAAAGAAAAATTGCCAAGCTGCACAATAATGTCACCAGAAAGCCCATCATTGACTTTACACTCAGCCATGTAGCACCTCCCTGTCTGCACATTCTTCTGGGAGTGGTAAAAAAGCGCCATGACCTACAAGAAAGTGAGTGTCATTCTCTGGATAAAGAAATGGCAGAATCAATTGCAGCTGAGGAAAAACAGGTAGAGATAAAGTCAGCCTTTTCTGACTTTGCACATAAATTGAAACAGATTGAATCTTCAGAGGAAAAAAAAGGCAACGAGAATCAAGACTGGTATTTAATGAGCCTAAAGATGACAGAATACCTCTGAGTGTTTTAGTGTTTTCCAGCAAGAGCAACAAGGACTGATGGAGCAGGTGAATGAGAAGGAAGAAGAAACAGAAGACAGGAAATCACAGCTTGATCTCCCACGCTTGTCTGGTCCTGTCACACAGCATTTAGATGTTGCCCTGCATCAGCAAAAAATCCACGAGCAGTCCTATCATGGCAAGTCATTCATAGGCACCCACTGCAACAAATATTTGAAGCCAGAGACAATTAAACATGTCTGTGAAAGTGTTGTCAGCAAAACAGCTGAGCTGACCCTAGAGAAAGCTGTCCCTGTCAGAGCTAGGAGTGTATCTAACAGATTCAAAATGCTGAATACATTATTCTCGCACATCCACACAAAAATCTCACATCAAAAACCCATGGCTGTGAGTGACATCGACAGTGTAGACGTCAGAGAATACATGGTTTTCTTTAGAGAAGAATTCCCACAGTCTCGCATCATTCCAGAGCAGCATATCTTAGAAAAGCATTGTGTTCCTTTCATCCGTCTTCATCATTTTGGACTGGCTCTGCATGGGGAACAAGGGGGTGAGGAAACACATGCAGTTATCAATGTGCTAGAGAGGAGGGTATGTGGAATGAAAACAGAGGAGGAAAAATTATGTGTCATGATATCAGAACACATGGCTATTAGTCTCCCCCCTGTTTCAAGGATTGATGCCACTGGCCAGGCAGAAGCAGTGTAAAGTTAAGAAGAAACAGTAATAATGCTCCTGTTCACTGTATATGTACTCAGACAGTGTGTGTGTGTGTGTGTGTGTGTGTGTGTGTGTGTGTGTGTGTGTGTGTGTGTGTGTGTGTTAAAAGGCAAACAGTGAGGCGATCAGGTAATCCACGTCTCAATAAAATTTGGGCGATTTGAAAAACGGGGCGAAATTTTGTCGCCGCAGTTTTTTTACATGTTGAATAGTGTTCAGAAATGCAATATTGAGGTGCTGCATTCAAAATCTCACTTCACCTCGGTTTTGCCACCATCGTCCAAATCGTCACACTCACACACCAATTGTCCCGTTCGGACCCCATCGTCCATATTTCACACTCCCCCACGCGTGTCTTTCTCACGCATGCGTGGTGACGTTTCCGGTCTGCACTGCATGTCAACATGGCGAAGCCTCTTCAATCCAATGAAAGGGTATGTCTTTAATAACGATTAAGCAATATTTATTGATAATTTTGTATCTTTTTAGCTGGTCTTTCTTTACATCTTTACAAATCTTCATTCTGTGTAGAACGACAGAGGTTGTAGTCAAAGCCAGGTGAGGCTGCTTAACTTAACTGTAACCAAATCTCGGAAGGCGTCTGATTCTAGATCTAGGATTATTTCTTCGGTAAACTTACCAATGATCCAGGGTTTACCAATAAGGGCTTAGGGTCTAGTACCTTTTCTTGACTGATCTCTTTGCATAACAAACATACGATGCGATCACATCAGCGTAACATTCCCAGCAGCTGAGATGAATTACTAGTTTTTGTGCACCACAACCACTGTTGGGTGTTAGCCAGAATTAGAGGTTCCTGCCTAATAGTAGACAACTGTTCCAAACCTTGATCTTGACCAATAGTGATTAATTACGTTTGACGAAAATAATGACAGGAAAAAAGGGAAAAAAAAGCTGTTGATTATGACTTAATACATCAATTATTTCTGTTCTTGATTCAGTGTTTGGACTTCTTGTTTATTTCTTACAAATGATCTAGCACAGATTAGAATTGAATGATATGTGATAGTAAAGTTGGCCAATGCTTGTCGTGTGTCACGCTCAAATGTCTCATGAACTCTTTCACTGAACTGGTATTCAACCTTTACAAGACATTCTGCAACCTCACATGGCTAGTCTGACCATATATTTTGAAAGGTCACAAAGCTCATTGTGACGTCAACGTAAATTATGAAGTCAACTTAAAATGACATAGGTAACTACATGACGAAAATAATAATAATAATATCTGTCGAGAAAAGAGAGCAAGAACTAACGGCCGAAGCTTTGGTGTCCAGCCTACTTTATTTTGTTTTAATCGTCGTTTTTTCCGTAGTGATACTATGTGGAGAGGCTGACTTTCAAGTCAGTAGTGCGTCGATGTTCACTGTGTATGTGCGATACTTCTGATGACGGTACCAGCGAAATATGTACCAGGAAATTTATTTGTTATGAAAATGTTGTGAATGCTGTGTCGCCGAGAGTGACATAAAACTCCAGCAAGAATATTTATGTGCTCTAATTGTACCACCACATGTGTGTCGGTGGGCTGAGTTTATTGATGTGAACATTGTAATATCAATACACGGAGAAGCTAATTCATTTGTGGTTTAGATCAACAATACGTCGAATCGAAGTTTATTGTGTCTATGGGACTTTGCTGAAATCGTGTTCTCCAGGGATTCAATATTGATTGCTGTGCCTTGTGAATCTGGGTTCTTCTGCTATGGATTACTGTGTCTTGTGAATCTGCAGTCCTTCTGATAGTTCGACGTAATATATTGTGCTTGCTGTGTTGAGACCCTGTTTCTTCTTCATCGCTTGTGTTTGTGAACGGCTGTGTTTACCGTGTGGGGACCTTGGTTATCCTTCTTCATCTTATTTTAGTGCTGTAGACTGTGGCTTGGGTACTGTGGAACCGAGTGCGTTGATTGTATATGTGAGACACTGTGGATGGCGCCGGCGAGATCTGTGAGTGATATCAAGATGTGTAATATGATACGCTGATATCTGATGATTGAAGTGTCTTATGTATTGGTGTCTTAATTGACGTGAATTGATCTGTATACTATGTAGTAGCATGTATTGATTTTGTAACAATTCATATTGATGGTTCAGGCAGCATATAAAGAAAGAAAATCTAACTCGTGTGTTGCCTAGCTATTCATGTTCGTATGGTGTGGGTGTGTGTAGGAGAAAAGTCGTACACGCATCCAAACTTTTGAGAACGAGAGTCAGACAACAAAACACGCACCACACACCATCCGTAACATCTGGTGACCCCATAGTTAAATTGCTTTTGCTACTGAATTCAAAATTGCCTTAGTGATAGGATTTGTTTTTGTGGCCCTATAATTGCCCCAAATAGAAGTGATAGGTCACGTTCACAGACTTTCCTTTTGAACAATCGAGTTGTGTTGTATTGTTTTGTTGTATGACTGTTTTTGTCTACTTTCTTTCCCGTCTCCAGCGTAACGGGGTATCTCCTTCTGTATAGTTTCTGGAGATACGAGGGCCTAGTTCCTAGTTCTTCCTTCCTTTGCGGGCTTTAGTTTTATTATCTTCAGTTATCTCGATGATTATTTCTGTTTCTATCTTTACTTGGGGATTGTGTTGCTTCTTCAGCATTCTTTGGGTTCTTTCCTCTTGAATGAGTGAGTGCGTGAGTGGCTGCCCTGAACCAGTTTAAAAAAAGAAAAATTTTGTTTTTTTTTCATTTTGAATGTTTAGTGTGTGAAAAAACAACAACAACAATACATTGATTATATTCGTTATAACTTTCATGTCATTGCTTGATTGATACTTGTTGCTGATTTTTTGGCATTGATTACCGATTGTGTTTTTCCTTCTCCCCATATCCCTGAATTTCTGTTTCATTGTTTATCTCTATCTTTTTGTTGGTTGGGTTTGATAATACTGTCTTTTTAAGAGTGATTGTCGTTAATGTTTGTTTGAAAAAAAATCCTCTTTGGAATTCATATATATTTTAGTGGACAGGGGTTTCAAACCTTTTTTGCTTGGGATAGCAATTGTTTGTATTTGATCCACTAGTGTGTGTGTCGGGTTTGACAGGACATTATTTCATATTTTCATTATGGCACAGAAAGCTAAGGAAGAAAGTCCTGTTGTGTCCTCTATGGACGAGGACAAAGTTTTCGCTAAATATTTACAACGGGGTAAGGTATGTGGTCTGGAGGGAGAAGATTTGTTGGCCTATGTGGATAAATGCATTGCTCAAGATATGGAAAGAGAAGAAAGAATTAAAATGAAAAGAATGCAGGAAGAAGAGATAACTAAAAGAGAGCAGATACAAATACAAGAGCAAGAGGAAACAAAAACAATGCAAGAGGAAACAAAAAGAATGCAAGAGGAAGAGGAATCTAAAAGAATGCAAGAGGAAACTAAAAGAATTCAGCAAAGAGAGATAGAGGAAACTAAAAGAATACAGTTACAAATAACTTCTCAGCAGAGTGCGGTCTCAGGACAGGACAGTGAGAGTCAGGGTTCTGGTTTTTCCAGGTTTAACGCCCCTCGCCCTACGTTTCCTAAGTTGCCCCCTTTTAAAGAAAGGACTGATGATATAGACAGTTGCTTGTTTCGTTTTGAAACCCATGCTCGTTCCTTGGGATGGTCTGAGAGTTTGTGGGTAACATACCTGTCTGCATTATGTGAGGGTTCTGCTTTAACTCTGTATCACAGTCTTGCTGAAAATAATGTTGTGTCTTACGAGCTTTTGAAAGAGAGCTTGTTGAAAAAAAAATCAATGTACTCCAGACGGTTTTCGTAAGCGTTTTCGTGAGGCTAAACCTAGCTCAGATGAACCTTTCGAGACCTTTGCAGTTGAACTTAGGCGTTTGTTTGACCGTTGGGTCTCTTTGTCAAAAATTGATGTCTTTTGAAGATCTGGTGGATCTTATCTTGCGTGAGCAGTTTTTGGAATGTGTCTCTAAGGACTTGGCTACTTTTTTGTATGAAAAAGATGTGAAAACTTTTGATGAAATGATCAAGTCTGCAGAGTCATGCAGACATGCTCATCCCACTAAGGTTGTTACGGATGGAAATGCGTGTGTGTGGAAGTCTGACTCACTCAGAATTATGGATGCATGCACGACTTTTTCTAATTCGCATACACACACCCACTCATCCGAACATGGACAGCCAGGCAACAAAATAACACTTCTTTTTTTTATGCCACCCGAACCATCAAGCAAAACACATACAAAATAAACACACAATTAAACGTAGGTTGGTACACCCACCATCAGGTGTACACACACAACAAGTCAATACAATTATAGCTATCAAAACTGCCGGGTCCAACGATGATGACGACGGCGGCAGCGACGAGTCAAGTCTGACAACAGAGTCTCTTCAGAGCTGTGGCTCACAATGAAGAAAGAAGGGAAAGAAAACTAACACGTTCGTGGCGTCTCTGTCAGCAACACGGTGACAGTCTCACCTATGAGCTGTGGCTCAAACACCTAAGAGCTGTGGCTCAACACCAACCAAGAGCTGTGGCACACACACCACCTGTGGCTCAACACCAACCAAGATCTGTGGCACACACACACCACACACACAGCGACGGCCTCGGACGCAGGTCGCTGGCACAAAAGAAGGGGCGACGTCCTGGCTCACCAGCAGCGACGTCTCCAACCCACTGGCCCAGCAGTGGTCGGTCACGGGCGCAGTGGCAGGTAGGGCAATTGTCGGCGCTCAGGCCGGCCTCTCAACACCAGCAGCAAACAGGTGGAGAACGGGGCGTCAACACAGCTATGGCCCCGGCCCTAACCCGGTAGCAGCCAGTCCCCGTCAGTCCAGGAAACACTATCAACCTGGGGGCAACTGATTAACTACCTTGATTATCATGGCCACTATTCATTGCAATCACAACTATCTTCATATTCATTAGCCACATCATATGTCACTAGAACTTGAGCCATATATCAGCATATTCGTTCATATTCATTAGCCACATCATATTTCACTAGAACTTGAGCCATACATCAGCATATTTGTTCATCATTACAATATTTTTTTTCTTCCGGAATCATAACATTACAACATTCCCTTTTCCGGAATCATTACACTACAACATTCCCTTTTCCGGAATCATAACATTGCACAGGAAAGGATTTCCATATAAACCTTTCAGACTCTAGTTTTCCAAATTGGGGAAAGGATTTCCACATAAACCTTTCATAATCTAGTCTCCCAAATTAGGGAAAAGGATTTCCATCTGGATCCTCTTCAATAAACCATGAATACAATTCATTACACACAATAATTTCATTACACAATTGATGATTATTTTTTCAAACTATAAATGTCTTTCGTTAATTCACACACTGTTCATTTGCTTTCTTGTAAACAAGAATGTTCAATTCATTTCATATAATCACCATGTCCTTTGTCAATTCGGGAAATGTTCATTTCTTTTGTTGTAACACAAGAACGCTCACTTCACTTCAGTTCATCAGCTTCACTATATGCAAGGGAAAGATTTCCACCACACTTTTGTTTAACAACACATATATTGATACCCATGTAAACACATCACACATCAGAATGAAAAACAAAAGTCTATGTCGCCCACTCTGGGAGCTTATTATCCATAGCATCAAAACTCTCCATCTTCTTGCAAACGATATTAGAATAGACACTTTTTCTTCATCATGAAGTTCATAGCCAGTTAAGTCACAAAATAAACAAAATCTTTTTTCTTTTTTCTGAAGACCACTTCTTATAACACTCACTTCATCTATTCACATTTTCCGAAACAATTTCGTTTTGTTACCCTATCAAGTCATAGGATAACAGAACAACAATACTTTCTTTTTTAAATAAAACCTTCACAAGAGCGCTGAGGAAGTTTCAGTCGCTCCTAAACGGGAATACAGTTTTAGTTGGTTAATAAATAAACATTCAGTGATAAACACCTGACTGCTACCAGCAAACGGCTGAGTCCCTCTTTGGCCTTCTGTGACTTGTATTGCCGGAATCACTGCAGAGACTGCCTAACCGGTGCAACTCACCCGGCTTATAGCAATGCGCCGGTGAGTAGCAGTCAGCTAAATTTTGCAACCGGCTTCCGGACAACTACCTTCCGGTAAGCACGGTCGCACATGAAACTTTGTGACTGGATGAAAAACGGTCCGTCACAAAGGTGCTTTCTAGGAAAGCTGATGTAAACATTTTTGCTTCTGTTGGGTACAAAACTCCTGGTCAATTTGATAGAAATCTATATCCCAGTCAGTCTGATAGAACTCCATACTGTAGTCAGTCTGACAGAGAAAACAGATACTCTACTTTTCAAAACAGTGGCCACTACTCTGGTTCCTCAGCTGATCGTGGAAGTAACTTTGGTGGCAGTTGTTATTGTGGTCATCAGAGCTTTGGTTACTTAGCTGGTCGTGGAAATAACTTTGGCGGTAGCCGTTATCGTGGTCGTGGCAAACATCATACTTCTGGTAGTAAGAGTTCCTCAGAAAGTGCTTATGATCAGTTTGCAAGTGTTGTGTGTTTTTTGTGTAAAAAGACAGGACACGTAGCTGCTAGGTGTCCATGTAAGTCAGGTAGAAACCCTTGTAGAATTTGTAGCCTTAGCCACCCAGATGAATGTCCTTTTGTGGTTAGTAACTCTACTGTCGAGAACTCAGCTGACAGCAAACAGTCCAGTGCTTGTTGCTCTGTTCTTGATTTTTCTTTTGCTTGTCTAGCTGCTGGTGAGTTCACAGGCAAATTACATCTGGAGTCTGGTTCTGTGAATGACACTTTAAGTTCTGTTCTGCGTGATACTGGTGCTACCATTTGTGGCGTTCGCAAAGGGTTAGTTTCTGACAGTCAGATGTTAGGAACCACAGTGAAGTGTGTTTCTTTTGGTGGTCGTGTGGATGAGTTTCCACTGGCTACAGTTTCAGTCAGTTGTCTTTATTTTGTGGGCGATTTGACTTGTTGTGTCTTGGATAACCCTGTCACAGATCTCATTGTGGGTAATGTACCTGGAGTTTCTGTGAGCGATGAGTTTAATGATGTATCTGGTGAACCTTTCTCTTTAGCCGCCGTTACGAGGGCTAGAGCTGAGCATATTGGGGACAAAACACCTCTGTGTCAGATCCCTGATGATCTGAACATTTCATGTTCTGATCTTGTTCAGAAACAGAAGGATGAGTCATTGAAGTCTTGCTTTCAGTTAGCGTCTTCTGATGTGTCTGCTGTGTCTACTTCTGATGTTGTACCGACAGTCTTTCTTTCACAAGGTACTTCAGTGCCTTGGTCAGAGATCGCACCTTTGGCTTGTGAGCAGGAACAGGTTTCTCTTGAGTGTTCTCCAGGAGTTGGTCTTTCTGTGGATCCCTCTCCAGAGTCTGTCTGTACTGTTCGTGATGTGGTTCGTACAGTTGATGTCGTCCTGGTTCGTACAGTTGGTGTCGTCCAGGACTGTGATGACGCTTTACTCATTCCCACTTTAACTGTTCCAATGGCGTCTTCTATGCCAGATGAAGATGTTCGTTCTGTACAGTTTGATTGTACTTTGTCTGACAAAAGTACCAGGGAGTTGCGTGCAATCTTTGATGATTTTCAGGACATTTTGACTCTCAAGTCAGGTTCTTTCTCAGGTGATGTACTATTACAGATCCCTCTTACAAAAGATGTCCTTGTCAGAAAGAAATGTTATGAAATCCCCTTTTCTGCGAAAGAGGTTGTTGAGAGAGAGATTGGTATCATGTTGGGTCTTGGTATCATTGAGCCATCAAATAGTCCGCATGCATCTCCAGTTGTGTTCGTAGGAAAAAAGATTATACGTGTCGTTTCTGCATTGATTTAAGGTCTATTTCTTGGACTCCTGAGTGTGCTGAAGCTTTGAGGAAAATTCAGGGAATCTTGTCTTCTGCACCTGTTTGTAGTTACCTAGATTGGGTAATCCTTTTATTCTCAGGACTGATGCTAGTTCTGTTGGTTTGGGTGCTGTATTGCTCCAGGAGAATGATGATTTTCTTCACCCAGTCGTGTTTGCTAGTCGAAAGTTGCTGAATCGTGAGAAGGCGTACAATGCTATTGAGCGGGAATGTTTAGCCATTGTCTCTACCCTGTTAGGGTATAGAGAGGCTGACCGAGTGGTCAGTAGACATGTGTGGTCTCTACCCTGTGTGGGTATTGAGAGGCTGACCGAGTGGTCAGTAGATATGTGTGGTCTCTACCCTGTGTGGGTATGGAGAGGTTGTCCGTGAGGTCAGCAACGAGCTAGCATGTCAAAGGAGTTCGTCGGGACGACAACTTGTGTTCTTCTGTTGTGTGGGAGTCCCTGGAAGAACTCTACGAACTGCTTCTGTGAGCGGCTTCGTTTTCCGTCGTGTCGATGTGTGATTTCTGGGTTTGTGTATTCTACTGTTTGTTTACTTCTTCACAAAAAAAAAAAAACAATTCGGTTATTGTTTTTTGTTTGAGGAGGGGGAGTATTGTGACGTCAACGTAAATTATGACGTCAACTTAAAATGACATAGGTAACTACATGACGAAAATAATAATGATATATGTCGAGAGAAGAGAGCAAGAACTAACGGCCGAAGCTTTGGTGTCCAGCCTACTTTATTTTGTTTTAATCGTCGTTTTCTCCGTAGTGATACTATGTGGAGAGGCTGACTTTCAAGTCAGTAGTGCGTCGATGTTCACTGTGTATGTGCGATACTTCTGATGACGGTACCAGCGAAATATGTACCAGGAAATTTATTTGTTATGAAAATGTTGTGAATGTTGTGTCGCCGAGAGTGACATAAAACTCCAGCAAGAATATTTATGTGCTCTAATTGTACCACCTCATGTGTGTCGGTGGGCTGAGTTTATTGATGTGAACATTGTAATATCAATACACGGAGAAGCTAATTCATTTGTGTTTTAGATCAACAATACATCGAATCGAGTTTATTGTGTCTATGGGACTTTGCTGAAATCGTGTTCTCCAGGGATTCAATATTGATTGTTGTGCCTTGTGAATCTGCGGTTCTTCTGCTATGGATTACTGTGCCTTGTGAATCTGCAGTCCTTCTTCTGATAGTTCGACATAATATATTGTGCTTGCTGTGTTGAGACCCTGTTTCTTCTTCATCGCTTGTGTTTGTGTACGGCTGTGTTTACCGTGTGGGGACCTTGGTTATCCTTCTTCATCTTATTTTAGTGCTGTAGACTGTGGCTTGGGTACTGTGGAACCGAGTGCGTTGATTGTATATGTGAGACACTGTGGATGGCGCCGGTGAGATCTGTGAGTGATATCAAGATATGTAATATGATACGCTGATATCTGATGATTGAAGTGTCTTATGTATTGATGTCTTAATTGACGTGAATTGATCTGTATACTATGTAGTAGCATGTATTGATTTTGTAACAATTCATATTGATGGTTCAGGCAGCATATAAAGAAAGAAAATCTAACTCGTGTGTTGCCTGGCTATCCATGTTCGTATGGTGCAGGTGTGTGTAGGAGAAAAGTCGTACACGCATCCAAACTTTTGAGAACGAGAGTCAGACAACAAAACACGCACCGCACATCATCCGTAACACTCATGATGCCACATGTTTTGTGGGTATCACTCACTAACTTATGAGACCTATAAAAAATGTCGCTATCACATTATTCATTTTGGGGTACAAGGTCTACCACTACTATTACTATTAGTACTACTACTACTACTACTACTTACTACTTCTGCTCTTATAGAAGTGCTACGGCTACTGTGGCTGCTGCTGCTACTGCTATTATTACTACTCCTACTACTGCTAGGATGGCAATAATCCCTCCTTGTGTTCTGAGAGTACTCCAGTTCAGTGTTATGATGATGAAATGTGAAATCATTGGTGTACTTTTCCATGTAACTGTTCTTTTTCAGAACTTGACTGAACTGAAGAACGTTCCCCTTACTAGATGACTGCTTATGGTGCAAGCAGCCTTAGGCAAGTTTACCTTTTTTACTTTTGCGCCTTGCATCCAAGCTATTCAAACACGGATGTGTTATATCAACAAAGACTTTCCCTTTCTTGTTAAATGTCACCCTAAATTGTTGGTGTATGATATCTAGCTATCTTCTTCTGTGTTTATCGTAGCTCACTTTCAGCTTGAGTGGATACCTTTGGTGGTTTGTTTGTTTATCCGCCTTCCTAGTTTTGACTCTGCAGTTTCAGCGTATACTTTTTTCATGTCCACCCATATGTCATTTGGCACAGTTTCATTTGCTGTCCATTCTTCTAAGAGAGCAGAGACTGAGAGAGACGGTTGTTTGTTTCAGCTTGGTGTTCAGCTTTGATTTCAGAATCTTTTGGTTTAGATTTAATAAAAGTAGCACCAGGAGTGGCTGTCAATCTTATGCCATACTGCATCAAACGTTGACAGCCATTTACATTCATTTTATCCTAGTTCTGTAAGGCTGTGGAACTCACTGCTGGGTGCCATCAAGATTGCCACTAATGCGGTCTCTTTTAAAAATCAAATTGATGTCAATCTTGAGATCTGCATATTGACTTACTTTTATATTTTAACTTCTCCATACATTTTATGGTTAACTAGGCCTTAAACTGGCCATTGCTTTTAACCTTTTAAATATCATGTGCGACCCCTTGTTGCCAAATTTTACTCCAGGGGCCAACAGACTGAGTCGCATTTTCTTTTTTTAACATGCGCGCTGGTGACTTACTCATTTTTGCGTGAACCAGGTTTTAAGGAAGAAGAAGAAGTATCTGATTTGCTTCTTTGCTTTGTGTTGTTTGTACACTTTTGTTCCTAGTGTCGCAGTTACATTTTACAGTTTACCTGGTCTGTCTCATAGTCCAGTCCTGGCCAGGATTTTGCATTTATCACTGACGTACTCCATTTCTGGTCTATCATAATGTAATCAGTTTGATGTGTATTTCCATCAGCTGGTGATGTCCATGCATATTTTCTTCTGTTTGGTTGTTTGAAGAAGGTGATCATGATTATGAGACTTTTGGCTTGACAGAAAGTTGCAGTGATACTGCCCTGATCGTTTCTGATTCCCAGTCCATGAGGTCTTCTATCACATTCCCTGTCTTCATTTTCACCTACGTTAGTGTTTAGATCCCCCATTATTATGCAGATTTCCAGACTGGGTATCTTATCTTTTGTTGTTGTGAAGGTCCGTTGTAGAGACTTCTTGGTTTTGTTGTCTGTGCTTTGGATGTGGGGGCATAGACTTTAATGACGTTTAATGGAGCTGGCTTGGTGTTCAGTCTTGCTACAACTATTCAGTCACTATTGACACTGTGGCTTTTTAAACATGCTGCATGCTGTTTGTCTAAAATGATTGCTACTACATTCAAGTCACCCTCTTCATTTCCACTAAAACTACTGTATAATCTCCTTTATTAAATAGGCCTTTATCATTCCATCTTGTCTCACACACGCCTGTAATGCTTATTTGGTGTTCCTAAAATTCTTACAATAATAAATCTGATTTGCCTAATTCATCCATTGTTCTTATGTTCCAAGTTCCTATGGTGATGTCTTTTTTCCTTTTTGTTTTCTACTTCCGTTTGGGTAGTTTTCTTTTTAAGGAGTGTCGACGGTGCTGCTTCCCATTGCTACAGTCAGGCACATATGTGCTGTCACCATAACCGTGTTCTACATTCCCTGACACCTCTCCCCAGTAACTTGTGAGGCCTGTCCTTCCCATTGTCATACATATTAATTATTGATGAAGTTTTCCAGCTAGCCAAAGAGCAAAAGCCAAGCACATAGGAACAACAAGATAAAAGATTACAAAAGGCTGAAAAAGAAACAAGAACAAAAATTTATTTTAAAAAGCTAATAAAATAGGATACAAGAATGCTCAAAAATCACAGAGGCAAATCTTCAGAGATAAACAAAAGAAATGTGTTAGCAAATAAAAAGATGAAATTAACAAATTTTCAAGGAAAAATTCAAATCATAAACAATAAAGAGGGTGAAACTTTAACAGAGATGGAAGATATTCTATCAAGATGGGATGAGTATGGCAGAGAACTATTTGACGATGTGACAAGAGATGGGGGTGGATCAGTGTGTCCTCTAGGGGAAGGACTTAGAATGTTTTCTCTCTATTATAGTTATGTTGAAATTTTACCTCCACCCTCTCTCTTACTAGTTATGGAAGGAACAACTTTCCGGTACTAGTCATTGAAAGGATTTTTTGTTTTTCTCTGGACTGTTGTGTTAATACTACTCAAGAATGGCTCAGGGATAAGTTTCCTTAGGCTTGTGCTCTTAGAAGTACTTGTAGCTCTGAGAGACAGAATTAGAGTGAAGTTCAAACATTCAATACTGAATGAACAACAAGAACTGACACAAGTTAAGTGCTTTTTCACACATCAACTGTACTTGTTTCTACAAGAGTGAAATATTTAGATCAATTTCAGACAGTTCCGGATGAGGTTTGGTTCCCACCATTTCATCATTAAGAGAGGGAAAGTTCTGGATGAGCTGAGTTGGAATCTACTTGGAATATCAGAACTTAACTGACGTTGAAGAGGATAGTTGATGTCTCTCTTGTTGCTGGTGACTGATCCACTTTTATGGAGACCTGCTGCTCAATTGCTGTGGTGTTTCTTCACTACCAGGCATGCCCAGGGTAGACAGGGTCCCAGATTCTAGGACAAACAGAACTTCGTCTGTAGTTAAGTGGCTGAAAGTCTGGCTTGTTAAGTTCACACACTTGCCCTCTGGCTATCAGAAGATGTGTGAGATCTCTGCCAACAAGTGATTAGACTAGCATACATAATATCTGCCATAATTACCCGTCTCCACTTTTGTTCAGATTTTGAATTGAGTTTACAAAAGGGTAGAAGACAGTAATACAATGCTAAACAATGTTAGTCAAATAACACTTCAGTATTTCTCATGAATTAATTTGCAGTAACTTGGAATACACTAAGCCCTAAGTACACATGTGGTGTAGTCTTAAAGTCACACACTACAAAGCGTTCCATCAACACTGGCGAAGTAGAAGGATGAAAAATGATAGATGCCTTTGACCAAAATTTTTAAAATGCATAATCTGTCGCCTTTGCTGATGAAGTGAAAAATAACAAACAATGTTCCATTTTTTTTAGTCTAAAAACAATCTGTCTTCTTTCAAATGGATCAGACTAAAATACAATAGTAAACAAATGGCACTCATACAAACACATTTCAACTCCATTTTTCAGATTTTCTTACTCAGTTGAGATGAGGATGTCCAAATCTTGATAAAATGGGGTGATTTGAAAGATGAGGTGAAAATGTGTCTGATATTTATTTGCCAACAGAAGTTTAAAGATGGGTAAACTGCAGCCTACCATTATTCAATATTGATATTTTGAACAGAAATAATGTTTAGATCAAAGTGAGTTTTTACGGCTAAATGTGCATTTTGCCATTATCAGTGCAACAGTAACCAAGTGTTACTTTTTACAGAGTTTTTCTTTTTTTTACTTCTTACAGAGTGATACACAATGACCTGCATTCACCTGTAGATTTGTAGTGACAATATATGTTCTTTTCTGATCAATTCATAAGAATTATTCATAGAGTACTGGTATTTGAGAAACAGAGTGTTATGTGGAAGTAGCATAACATCAGGACTATGTGGTTTATTTTTTCACAATGGATTAATTATGTGATACATGATCAGAATAGTTTAGGTTCAGAACTATTTAGTCTGGTGGAACACCTTGGAATAGTGATCACTTCTCCCCTCTCTTTTTTTTTTTTTGCTTCATCCAGGTATGCTCCTGTACTACAGGGCTGACAAGATGATGACTGTAGCCTCATTACACCACTTAATCACTGGAAATAAGCTGAATGTCATAGCAAGGTCAGAACGTTGTAACAAAGGAGTGCTGATTAGTGTAATTCGATTTGCCTTTTGTTCTTTGGGTTCTAACTGCAGGTGCTGTGGGATGTTTGCCTGCAAAAGGGGAGTTAAAATGAATCCGTTCATGGGATGGTTTGAGAATTTCAAATTTGGTAGCTTCTATTCTACTATACAGAGAGATATAAAAATCATTTTTGAAATATTGTATTTTGCTGCTGGTTAGATTATATTGTTTATTGCCTCATCTGCTGGAATTTCAACTAATAGTTCTTTACCAGTAAATCACATCCCATGTTGCCGAACAAAAGCTTGAAAGGAGAGCTGCAAAACAGACAGCACACTTCAGTCTATTAATCTACATGGTGCTGCATCCTTTCTTGCACTTCGTGATGCACCTCCTGCTATACCTGCTGCTGTATAACAAGAAGTTGAAAGTAGAGCTGTGCAAAAGTTTGTAAACAATCGGTCTTCTTTCAGATGGAACAAACTAAAATACAATGGCAAACAAATGGCACTCACACACAAACACGTTTCCACACCATTTTACAGATCATCTTATTTAATTGAGATGAGGATGCTATGAGAAGCTTGTTAGCATATTACAAAAATGTATACAGATCTGTCTGAAAATTTTTGAAAATCATTTTCACGTTTAAATATCAATGAAAATGCCCACTTACCTTATCATGTATAAACTTTGTATTTACCCCTCACTATACAATCAGCAGACTCATTGGTTTATGTCAGTGACATCCAGATCATCTGTCTGTGTGTTTTAAGAGTGCAGATCAGCTAATAAGCATGTCCAAATCTTGATAAAATGGGGTGATTTGAAAGATGAGGTGAAAATGTGTCTGAAATTTGTTTGCCAACACAAGTTTAAAGATAGGTTAATTGCAGCCTACCATTATTCAAAACTGATATTTTGAACAGAAATAATAATGTTTAGATCAAAGTGAGTTTTTATGGGTAAATGTGCTTTTTGCCATTTTTAGTGCAACGGTAACCAAGGGTTACTTTTTACAGAGTTTTTTTTTTACAGAGTGATACACAAATACCTACATTCACTTGTAGATTGGTAGTGACAATATAATTATGTTCTTTCCTGATTGATTCATCAGAATTATTCATAGAGTGCTGGAATTTGAGAAACAGAGTGTTATGTGGAAGTAGCATAACATCAGGACTATATGGTTTATTTTTGCACAATGGATTAATTATGTGATACATGATCAGAACAGTTTAGGTTCAGAAATGTTCAGAGAATAGTGATCACATCTCATTATTTTCGCTTCATCCAGGTATGCTCCTGTACTAAAGGGATGATAAGATGGTGACTGTAGCCTCATCACACCACTTAATCACTGAAAATAAGCTGAATATAAGAGCAAGGGCAAAACGTTGTACTAAAGGAGTGCTGATTAGTATAATTCCATGTGCCTTGTGTTCTTTGGGTTCTAACTGGATATCTATTCGCTTAATTGCTTGCAGGTTTTGTGGGATGTTTGCGAAAGGAGAGTTGAAATGAATCCATTCATTGGATGGGTTGAGAAACTATACAGAGAGATATAATAATAAATTTTGAAATGATTGTATCTTGCTGCTGGTTAGATTAGTATCTATTCATTGCCTCATCTGCTGAAATTTCAACTAATAGTTCTTCACCAGTAAATCCCACCCCATGTTGCAGATCGAAAGCTTGAAAAGAGAGCTGCAAAAAGAGACAACACACTTCAGTCTATCAATCTACATGGTGGTGCATCCTTTCTTGCATTCCCTGATGCACCTTCTGCTATACCTGCTGCTGTAGAACAAGAAGTTGAAGGTAGAGCTGTGCAAAAGTTTGTAAACAATCGGTCTTCTTTCAGATGAAACAAACTAAAATACAATGGCAAACAAATGGCACTCACACAAAAAACGCATTTCCACACAATTTTACAGATTATCTTATTTAATTGAGATGAGGATGCTATGATGAATTTGTTAGCATATTATAAAAAAATTATACAGATCTGTCTGAAAAACTTGAAAATCATTTTCACATTTTCATGTCAATAAAATGTCAACTGACCTTATCATGCAGAAATTTTGTATTTACCCCTCACACTACAATCAGTAGACTCACAGGTTTATGTCAGTTACATCTGGTTCATCTGTCTGTGTGTTTTTAAAAGTGCCGATTAGCTAATCATTATGGCCAAATCTTGATAAAATGGGGTGATTTGAAAAATGAGGTGAAAATGTGTCTGAAATTTGTTTGCCAATAGAAGTTTAAAGACAGGTAAACTGCAGCCTACCATTATTCAATATTGATGTTTTGAACAGAAATAACAATGTTTAGATCAAAGTAAGTTTTTGGAGGTAAATGTGCATTTTGCCATTTTCAGTACAATGGTAACCAAGTGATACTTTTTACAGAGTTTTTTTTTTACTTCTTACAGAGTGATACACAAATACCTACATTCACCTGTACATTTGTAGTGACAATATATGTTCTTTTGTGATTAATTCATCAGAATTATTCATAGAGTGCTGGTGTTTGAGAAACAGTGTTATGTGGAAGTAGCATAATATCAGGACTACATGATGCATGTTTGCACAGTTGATTAATTATATGATACATGATCAGAACACTTTAGGTTCAGAACTGTTTAGTCTGGTGGAATGCCTTGAAATAGTGATCACTTCTCATTATTTTTGCTTCATCCAGGTATAGTCCTGTACTACAGGGCTGACAAGATGGTGACTGTAGCCTCATTACACCACCTAATCACTGGAAATTAGCTGAATATCAGAGCAAGGGAAGAACGTTGTAACAAAGTTGTGCGTAACGAAGGAATGCTGATTAATGTAATTCCATGTGCCTTGTGGTCTTTGGGTTCTAACTGGACATGTGTCCATGTGGTAGGTAATATGTATTCCCTTAAATGCTTGAAGGTTTTGTGGGATGTTTGCCTGAGAAATGAGAGTTAAAATGAATCAGTTCATTGGATGGTTTGAGAAATTAAAATTTGATAGCTTCTATTCTACTATACAGAGATATATAAGAATTATTTTTGAAACATTTGTATCTGACTGTTGGTTAGCTTATATCTATTCACTGCCTCATCTGCTGAAATTTCAACAAACAGTTCTTCACCAGTAAATCACAACCCATATTGCAGATCGAAAGCTTGAAAGGAGATCTGGACAAGAGACAACACACTTCAGTCTATTAATCTACACGGTGCTGTATCCTTTCCTGCACTTCGCGATCACCTCCTGCTATACCTGCTGCAGTAGAACAAGAAGCTGAAGGTAGAGCTGTGTAAAAGTCTGTAAACAATCGGTCTTCTTTCAGATGGAACAAACTAAAATACAATGGGCAAACAAATGGCCACTCACACAACTCAAACACATTTCCACACCATTTTTCAGATTAATTTATTTAATTGAGATGAGGATGCTATGATGAATTTGTTAGCGTATTATAAAAATGTATACAGATCTGTCTGAAAGACCTGAACATCATTTTTACGTTTTGATATCAATAAAAATGTCAATTGACCTTGTCATGTAGAAACTTTGTATTTACCCCTCACTATACAATCAATAGACTCAGGTTTATGACAGTTACATCTGGATCATCTGTCTGTGTGTTTTTAAAAGTGCAGATCAGCTAATCAGCATGTCCAAATCTTGATAAAATGGGGTGATTTGAAAAATGAGGTGAAAATGTGTTATGAGGTTTGTTTGCCAACAGAAGTTTAAAGATAGGTAAACTGCAGCCTACAATTATTCAGTATTAATATTTTGAACAGAAATGATAATGCTTAGATCAAAGTGAGTTTTTATAGGTAAATCTGCATTTTGCCATGTTCAGCACAATGGTAACTAAGTGTTACTTTTTACAGAGTTTCCTTTTTTTTTTTTTTTTTACTTCTTACAGAGTGATACACAAATGCCTACATTCACCTGTAAATTTGTAGTGACAGTCTATGTTCGTTTCTGATTTATTCATCAGAATTATTTATCGAGAGCTGATATTTCAGAAACAGCGTGTTATATGGAAGTACCATAACATCAGGACTACATGGTGCATTTTTGCACAATGGATTAATTATGTGATAAATAATCAGAACAGTTTAGGTTCAGAACTGTTTAGTCTCGTGGAATACCTTGGAATAGTGATCACATCTTATTATTTTCGCTTCATCAGGCATAGTCCTGTACTACAGGGCTGACAAGATGGTGACTGTAGCCTCATTACACCACTTAATCACTGGAAATAAGCTGAATATCAGAGCAAGGGCAGAACGTTGTAACAAAGGAGTGCTGATTAGTGTTTATCCACCACTTTCTCAAATCCAGTTTTCTAAGAACCTAATGGACTATCAAAACTTAGTCAGTTTTCTTTTTTTCCTATTAGATTATGTTACTTGACTCAACCTTCCCTAATTTTGCTTTCAGAAAATCCCCTCTGTTTGGTGAAGCAGCTGGTTCTGACTGTCAGGAAAACCTACAGTACCACACAGCTTTGCCACAGCGCTGAATGTGCTTTCCCAGCAAAGTCCTCTTGTACATTGCTTTCTACACTGAGTGTGAGGACCGTTTTTCATCCGGTCACAAAGTTTCATGTGCGACCGTGCTTACCGGAAGGTAGTTGTCTGGAAGCCGGTTGCAAAAGTTAGCTGACTGCTACTCACCGGCGCATTGCTATAAGCCGAGTGAGTTGCACTGGTTAGGCAGTCTCTGCAGTGATTCCGGCAATACAAGTCACAGAAGGCCGAAGAGGGACTCAGCCGTGTGCTGGTAGCAGTCAGGTATTTATCATTGAATGTTTATTTATTAACCAAACTAAAACTGTATCCCGTTTAGGAGCGACTGAAACTTCCTCAGCGCTCTTGTGAAGGTTTTATTTTTAAAAAAAAAATGTATTGTTGTTCTGTTATCCTATGACTTGATAGGGTAACAAACGAAATTGTTTCGGAAAATGTGAATAGATGAAGTGAGTGTTATAAGAAGTGGTCTTCAGAAAAAAGGAAAAAGATTTTGTTTATTTTGTAACTTAACTGGATATGAGCTTCATGATGAAGAAAAAGTGTCTATTCTAATGTGGTTTGCAAGAAGATGGAGAGTTTTGATGCTATGGATAATAAGCTCCCAGAGTGAGCGACATAGACTTTTGTTTTTCATTCTGATGTGTGATGTGTTTACATGGGTATCAATATATGTGTTGTTAAAACAAAAGTGTGGTGGAAATCTTTCCCTTGCATATGAAGCTGTTGAACTGAAGTGAAGTAAGCATTCTTGTGTTACAAGAAAATAAAGAAATGAACATTTCTTGAATTGACGAAAGACATGGTGATTATATGAAACGAAATGAACATTCTTGTGTTACAAGAAAAGAAATGAACATTTTGTGAATTAACAAAAGACATTTATAGTTTGAAAAAATAATCATCAATTAATCTGTGTGTAATGAATTGTATTCATGGTTTATTGAAGAGGATCCAGATGGAAATCCTTTTCCCTAATTTGGAAGACTAGATTATGAAAGGTTTATGTGGAAATCCTTTCCCCAATTTGGAAAACTAGAGTCTGAAAGGTTTATATGGAAATCTTTTCCTGTGCAATGTTATGATTCCGGAAAAGGGAATGTTGTAGTGTAATGATTCCGGAAAAGGGAATGTTGTAGTGTAATGATTCCGGAAAAGGGAATGTTGTAATGTTATGATTCCGGAAAAAAAGAATATTGTAATGATGAACGAATATGCTGATGTATGGCTCAAGTTCTAGTGAGATATTAATGTGGCTAATGAATATGAAGATAGTTTGTGATTGCAATGAACAGTGGCCATGATAATCAAGGTAGTTAATCAGTTGCCCCAGGTTGATAGTGTTCCCTGGACTGACGGGGACTGGCTGCTACCGGGTTAGGGCCGGGGCCATAGCTGTGTTGACGCCCCATTCTCCACCTGTTTGCTGCTGGTGTTGAGAGGCCGGCCTGAGCGCCGACAATTGCCCTACCTGCCACTGCGCCCGTGACCGACCACTGTTGGGCCAGTGGGTTGGAGACGTCCTGCTGGTGAGCCAGGATGTCGCCCCTTCTTTTGTGCCAGCGACCTGCGTCCGAGGCCGTCGCTGTGTGTGTGGTGTGGTGTGCCACAGCTCTTGGTTGGTGTTGAGCCACAGGTGGTGTGTGTGCCACAGCTCTTGGTTGGTGTTGAGCCACAGCTCTTAGGTGTTTGAGCCACAGCTCGTAGTTGAGACTGTCACCGTGTTGCTGACAGAGACGCCACGAACGTGTTAGTTTTTCTCTTCCTTCTTTCTTCATTGTGAGCCACAGAGACTCTGTTGTCAGACTTGACTCGTCGCTTCCGCCATCGTCATCATCGCTGGACCCGGCAGTTGATAATTAAAATTGTATTAATTTGTTCTACATGTACACCTAATGGTGGGTGTACCAACCTATGTTTAATTGTGTGTTTGTTTGATGGCTCGGGCGGCATAAAAAAAGAGTTATTTTGTTGCCTGGCTGTCCATGTTCGGATGAGTGGGTGTGTGTATGTGAATTAGAAAAAGTCGTGCATGCATCCGTAATTCTGAGTGAGTCAGACTTCCACACACACGCATTTCCATCCATAACATCTGGTGACCCCGTAGAACTTTTTTGCATTAACCTTCCAAATTGTTAGGATTAGGATTTCTGTTGTGACCCCTTATAGTGTCCCCAGTTATTAAGTTAGGACACGTTGACAGACTTTCGTTTTGAGAGGCTTGATCTGTTTTGTATTGTATGACTGGTTCTTAAGTTGATTTCCCTTCTCCAGCGTAACGGGGTATCTCTTTTGTATAGTTTCTGGAGATACGAGGGCCTAGTTCTTTCTCTTCTGTGGGCTTTAGTTTGATTCTCTTTTGTTACCCTTCTGATTGTTTCTATTTCTACCTTTCACTTGGGGATTGTGTTGCTTCTCTAGCATTCTGAGGATTCTTTTCTCTTGAATGAATGTATGTATGATTGGCTGCCTGTGCCATTTTTTAAAAAAAAGATAACCCCCCTTTTCCCCCAAAGAAAAAAAAACCCAACAAGATTGTCTTCATTCATATATGCATTGACTATTGATTGATTTATGCATATTCATTCGTGATTGAGTTTCGTTTATTCATTGTTGATTGATTTATGTATTTGTTTCCTCATTAGTGCTGTTATTGATTCATGCATTTGTTGTTTGCCTGCCATTGATTGAGTGCATTTCCCAAAACCGTAGGCTTCAGTTGTTGCTGTCGTTCCCCATTCCCCAAGCCCGTAAGCTTCTATTTATTGCTATCGTTGCGTTCCCTTTCAAATTAGTCATAGTTTTTTTTAAAGTGTGATAGATATATATGTTTGTGTGAAAAAAGGAAGGAAAAAATCGTAAGAACCCTCTTTGGAATATATTTCAGTGTCCGTAGTATCTAAACGTTCTTTTGATTGTCTTTGGTCCACTGACTTAGTGTTTCATTATGGCCTCTGAGGATGAAGATAGAGTTTTCACTAAATATTTGCAACGTGGTAAGGCATTTGGTCTTGAAGGAGAGCTTTTACTGGAGTATGTTGATAAATGTATTAGACAAGATTCGGAAAGAGAAGAGAGAATCAGAGTGAGACAAATGCAGACAGAAGAGAAAACTAAGCGAGCACAACAGCAGGCAGAAGAGGAAACTAAACGAGCACAACAGCAGGCAGAAGAGAATAGAGAAACTAAAACGAGCAAGAGAGATTGAAGAAACTAAAAGGATACAGTTAGAACTTTCTCGGCAGGGAGTAGTTTCAGGCGAGGATAGTCACAGTGCTAGTGCACCCAGGTCTAACACCCCTCGTCCTACCTTTCCCAAATTACCTCCCTTTAAGGAAAAGAGTGATGACATTGACAGTTATCTGTTCAGGTTCGAAACCCATGCTCGTTCTTTAGGGTGGTCGGAAAATCTATGGGTTACATATCTCTCTGCGTTACTTGAAGGTTCAGCTCTTACGCTTTATCACAGTTTGGCAGAAAACAATGTTGTTTCATATGAGCTGTTGAAAGAAAGCTTGCTAAAAAAAAGTTTCAGTGTACTCCAGATGGTTTTAGAAAGCGTTTTCGGGAATCAAAGCCCAGGGCAGATGAACCTTTTGAAACTTTTTCTGTTGAACTTAAACGCCTTCTGGATCGTTGGATTTCGTTGTCCAAAATTGAGAAAACTTTTCAGGGTCTTGTTGATCTTATTTTGAGAGAACAGTTTTTAGAGTGTGTTTCGAAGGATCTGGCTTCTTTTCTATGTGAAAAAGATGAAAAAACATTTGATGCTATGATTAAGTCTGCGAATCGTACAGGCGTGCCCACCCCACTAAGCTTCTTTCCAGAAAGGCTGATGTCAATATTTTGCCTCTGTTTCCCATACTCCTGGACAGTCAGATAGACTCCCCTTCCGTGGTCAGTCAGATAGAGGTCGCAGGTATTTTGCCCCTCAGCCTGTTCAGAATCCCAGCACCCCAGCTAATCGAGGCGGTGGCAACCGTTTACGTGGTCGTGGTGCTCATCAGTGTTCAGGCAATAGAGGTTCATCAGGAAATACTTTTCCCCAGTCTTCTACTGTTGTCTGTTTTCTATGCAAAAAGACGGGGCATGTAGCTTCCAAATGTACTTGGAAGAATTGCAATTTACTTAGCCATCCGATAGATGCCCTTTTGTCACTGGCAGTTCAACTGTTGTCGACAAGTCAGCTGACAAATAATCTACTGCTGCTTGTTCGATTGTTCGCTCCCCATTCGCTTGTTTAGCTGCAGGTGAATTTACAGGAAAGTTACACTTAGAATCTGGTTCTGTTAATGGCACTCTAAGTTCTGTATTGCGTGACACTGGTGCTACCATTTGTGGTGTTCGCAAGAGACTAGTTTCTGATAGCCAGATGCTAGGTACTACAGTGAGCTGTGTTTCTTTTGGAGGACGAGTGGATGAATTCCCACTAGCTACAGTTCATGTCAGTTGTCCCTACTTTGAAGGTGAACTAACCTGCTGTGTCCTAGACAGTCCTGTCGCAGATCTCATCATAGGTAATGTCCCTGGTGTCTGTGAAGACAGTGCTTCCACTGATGTGAGTGAACCCCTCTCTTTAGCTGCTGTTACCAGGGCTAGAGCTAAACATGTGGTAGAGAAGAAACCTCTGTGTCAGATCCCTGATGATTTGAATGTTTCTCGTTCCGATCTGATTCAGAAACAAAAGGCAGATGAGTCGTTGAAGACATGTTTTCAGCTAGTGTCCTCTGGTGAAGTAAAGAAGTCAGGTACAAGCTGCCTTCTACTCTTTGTCAGACAGTTTTCTGTGCAGGCGCTTGGAGAAATATGACATTCCTTGTGATCAGGTTGTTGTTCCCTCTCAGATTGTCCCAGCAGTTACCTCACAGGTAAAGTCGGTGTCATGGTCAGTGGTGCTATTTCTCAAACCACTCAGTTCTGGCAGAAGATTGTTTCTGTTAGACATTCTCCAAGTAGTTCGCCTTCTTTGAACGCTGCTTCTAATTCTCGTGATTCTGTGGTCGCGTACACAGTCGGTATTGTTCAGGACTGTGATGATGCGTTACCACTACACACTCTCCCTGTGCCATGGCATCCTCTATGCCAGATGAAGATATTGATTCCGTACACTTTGATGATGCTTTGTCAGACAGCAATGCTAGGGAGTTAAGAAAAGTCTTTGATGATTTTCAGGATATTCTTACTCCGAAACCAGGCTCCTTCTCGGGCAACGTACTATTGGAGATTCCTCTAACTACTGATGTTCCAGTTAGGAAAAGATGTTATGACATCCCCTTCTCTGCTAGAGAGGTTGTTGAGAGAGAAGTTGGCATCATGTTGGAACTCGGTATTATTGAACCCTCCAATAGTCCCTATGCATCCCCAGTTGTTCTCGTCAGGAAAAAAGATGGTACCTGTCGTTTGTTGCATTGATTTCCGTTCTCTAAATAAGATTACTGTCTTCGATGCTGAGCCCATTCCTGATGTGGAAAGTTTGTTTGCAAGATTGTCTGATGCGAAGTTCTTTACCAAGATAGACCTTGCAAAGGGATATTGGCAGATAGTTGTTAAGCCCGAGGATCGTCCAAAGACAGCTTTTACAACGCATATGGGTCTTTTCCAGTTTGTCAGAATGCCTTTCGGTCTTGTGTCAGCACCTGCTGTTTTCGCACGCATGATGCGCATGTTAGCTTTGGATCAGTTTTCAGCTGTCAGTTTCTTTGATGATATTCTGGTTCATAGTGTTTCATGGGATGCACATGTTCGTCATGTGAAAGGTGTTCTTTCACGTCTGAGGTCTTTCAACCTCACAGCTCGTCCTTCGAAAATAGAGGCAGGTTTTCGTTCTCTGGAATTTCTTGGACATATCGTTGGAGGTGGTACTATGCGTCCGGAGCAGAAAAAGATAGATAAGATTCTGAGAATTCCCACCCCTACTACCAAAAAGCAAGTCAGATCTTTGCTAGGTTTGCTTAGCTTTTACAGAAGATATGTTCCCAGTTTTTCCACCTTGAGTGCTCCACTCTCTGATTTAATCAAGGATGTTGGTCGAGCTGGAAGATCTATATCTTGGACCCCTGAATGTGCAGTAGCATTACAGAAGATTCAGAGTATTTTGTCATCAGCACCTGTCTTGCTGTTACCTCAGTTAGGTAAGCCCTTTGTTCTGCGAACTGACGCTAGTTCTGTTGGGCTAGGTGCTGTACTACTGCAGGAGGATGATGATGTACTTCACCCAGTTGTATTTGGGAGTCGCAAGTTGTTGGATCGTGAGAAATCCTACAGTACCATCGAACGAGAGTGTTTAGCCATTGTCTGGGCTGTTCAAAAGTTCGTTCGGTACCTTTGGGGAGTTAGCTTTATCCTCCAAACAGACCATCGACCTTTGACGTACCTGCGCACGTCAGATTTCAAGAATTCCCGGATTATGCGTTGGGCATTGTCTCTGCAGGAATTCTCGTTCGAAGTGGAACCACTTCCAGGATCATCGAACATTTTCGCTGATCTTCTTTCACGTTCTTGTGAGAACCAGTCTGTTCCTTAGATTTTGGTTTGAGTACATCCCAGTTTTGATGACCTTTTTCATGTATTTTTTTCTGGAATTTTGTGCCCTGGAGTTGTTTACTTCCTCTTAGTAAAAACAATTCGGACATTGTTTTTTTTTGAGGAGGGGGAGTATTGTGACGGACCGTTTTTCATCCGGTCACAAAGTTTCATGTGCGACCGTGCTTACCGGAAGGTAGTTGTCCGGAAGCCGGTTGCAAAAGTTAGCTGACTGCTACTCACCGGCGCATTGCTATAAGCCGAGTGAGTTGCACCGGTTAGGCAGTCTCTGCAGTGATTCCGGCAATACAAGTCACAGAAGGCCGAAGAGGGACTCAGCCGTGTGCTGGTAGCAGTCAGGTATTTATCATTGAATGTTTATTTATTAACAAACTAAAACTGTATTCCCGTTTAGGAGCGACTGAAAGTTCCTCAGCGCTCTTGTGAAGGTTTTTATTTAAAAAAAAAGTATTGTTGTTCTGTTATCCTATGACTTGATAGGGTAACAAAACGAAATTGTTTCGGAAAATGTGAATAGATGAAGTGAGTGTTATAAGAAGTGGTCTTCAGAAAAAAGGAAAAAGATTTTGTTTATTTTGTAACTTAACTGGCTATGAGCTTCATGATGAAGAAAAAGTGTCTATTCTGATATGGTTTGCAAGAATGGAGAGTTTTGATGCTATGGATAATAAGCTCCCAGAGTGAGCGACATAGACTTTTGTGTTTTCATTTGATGTGAATGAGTAATTGGCTCACTCTTGATATGGGTATCAATGTGTGTGTTGGTAAACAAGAGTGTGGTGGAAATCTTTCCTTTACATATATTGAATGTTGATGAATCAGAAAAGAAATGAACATTTCTTGAATTGACGAAAGACATGGTGATTATATGAAACGAAATGAACATTCTTGTGTTACAAGAAAAGAAATGAACATTTTGTGAATTAACAAAAGACATTTATAGTTTGAAAAAATAATCATCAATTAATCTGTGTGTAATGAATTGTATTCATGGTTTATTGAAGAGGATCCAATGGAAATCCTTTTCCCTAATTTGGAAGACTAGATTATGAAAGGTTTATGTGGAAATCCTTTCCCCAATTTGGAAAACTAGAGTCTGAAAGGTTTATATGGAAATCTTTTCCTGTACAATGTTAAGATTCCGGAAAAGGGAATGTTGTAGTGTAATGATTCCGGAAAAGGGAATGTGGTAATGTTATGATTCCGGAAAAAAAGAATATTGTAATGATGAACGAATATGCTGATGTATGGCTCAAGTTCTAGTGAAATATGATGTGGCTAATGAATTGAACGAATATGCTGATATGTGGCTCAAGTTCTAGTGAGATATAATGTGGCTAATGAATATGAAGATAGTTGTGATTGCAATGAATAGTGGCCATGATAATCAAGGTAGTTAATCAGTTGCCCAGGTTGATAGTGTTCCCTGGACTGACGGGGACTGGCTGCTACCGGGTTAGGGCCGGGGCCATAGCTGTGTTGATGCCCCATTCTCCACCTGTTTGCTGCTGGTGTTGAGAGGCCGGCCTGAGCGCCGACAATTGCCCTACCTGCCACTGCGCCCGTGACCGACCACTGTTGGGCCAGTGGGTTGGAGACGTCGCTGCTGGTGAGCCAGGACGTCGCCCCTTCTTTTGTGCCAGCGACCTGCGTCCGAGGCCGTCGCTGTGTGTGTGGTGTGTGTGCCACAGCTCTTGGTTGGTGTTGAGCCACAGGTGGTGTGTGTGCCACAGCTCTTGGTTGGTGTTGAGCCACAGCTCTTAGGTGTTTGAGCCACAGCTCGTAGTTGAGACTGTCACCGTGTTGCTGACAGAGACGCCACGAACGTGTTAGTTTTTCTCTTCCTTCTTTCTTCATTGTGAGCCACAGAGACTCTGTTGTCAGACTTGACTCGTCGCTTCCGCCGTCGTCATCATCGCTGGACCCGGCAGTTGATAATTAAAATTGTATTAATTTGTTCTACATGTACACCTAATGGTGGGTGTACCAACCTATGTTTAATTGTGTGTTTGTTTGATGGCTCGGGCGGCATAAAAAAAGAGTTATTTTGTTGCCTGGCTGTCCATGTTCGGATGAGTGGGTGTGTGTATGTGAATTAGAAAAAGTCGTGCATGCATCCGTAATTCTGAGTGAGTCAGACTTCCACACACACGCATTTCCATCCGTAACACTGAGCAATGACAAGGTCATCAACTTAGCTGCGACTCTTGGATCTGTATTTTGGTATCACTGTACCTTTTTTGGCTGAGAGATGCGAAAAGTTATGCTGAAAAACCCCCTCATCGACTAGCTTTCCCCAAGCCCTGCGCCTTTCAATCGATCTTTTCTTCATTGCCAATAACCTAACAACTGTAGGCTCTCTGCCACGCACTCTTTCAAGGTGATCACTCATCTTGATAACGAAGTTCTGACAAAATGAACAAGTGTGCTGTTTGTTCCATTTTTTTTTTACCTGAGATAGGGACCCAAGAACATGACTGGAAGTGGGATCATGATTAGCAACAGACTGATCAGTGTTGTCTTTGTCAGTTTGCAATGAACCCTGTTTGCTTCATTCTGTACCATGAGACAGGCCTACAACAGAGTCAGACTGATCAGTGTTGTCTTTATCAGTTTGCAATGAACCCTGTTTGCTTCATTCTGTATCATGAGACTGGCCTACAACAGAGTCAGACTGATCAGTGTTGTCTTTGTCAGTTTGCAATGAATCCTGTTTGCTTCATTCTGTACCATGAGACAGGCCTACAACAGAGTCAGACTGATCAGTGTTGTCTTTGTCAGTTTGCAATGAGTCATGTTTGTTCCACTGTACACCATGAGACCGGGATGCAACAGAACATGGGTGCCACTAAAAGGCCTAGTAACGGCTGGTCCAAACAGTCCTGGCCAGTGTATTGCGAGTGTTTATCTGGGATGATCATTTTCAAATCGCCCCATTTTATTGAGATGAAGTTGCTGAGATCTCCTTGTTCGCTCTTTGAAATGCATACACAGAGATAGTCCGGAACAAGCTTGGGAATAGTATGTCAGTAAACTTGTTAACGGATATTACTATGTTCAATTTTAGAATTGTATCTTACTCAGTGGATATGTTTCTTTTCAGGTTTTTCTCTAATAGATCTGTGTGTGTGTGTGTGTGTGTGTGTGTGTGTGTGTGTGTGTGTGTTTAAAGTGCAAATAAGCTAATCATATCACACTCGTCATGGTAAAGAGTGTGTGTGTGTGTGTGTGGGGGGGGGGGGGGGGGGGGGAGAGATATGAAAAATGAGGCTAAAATGTGTCTGTATGAATGTGATTTATTTGCCATGAGAAGCATTCAAAATAATAGGCTAGCTGCAACTTATCATTTAATGTAAGTATCAAAACACAATTTATCTCATGTGTTCTCATCTCTTTAGCATGTATACTTTTTGAACTTTACTCTTAATGAGTAATTAACCTCACTTTATGCTACTAGGCATGGTGTTTCCCTGTTTTCACAGAAATACATTAACTTCCTCTCATTTTACCAGGAACGTTTTGTTTCCCGAGTTACCATTTTGTTTTCAAGTCCAGGTATGGTCCGGATTGTATTGTAAAGTAACTGTTTCCCCCTCTCCCACCTTCTTTGACAAGGCTAGTCTTTGGTATTGGTTTGCCCTTGATGGTTTTGTTCGGAGAATAATTTTGAGAAAAGAAAGCTCTCCAAACATCAGGGATATTCAGTGTAATGGGATATCTTTGCCCATATATTGTTCATAAATGTGACATAAAGATGCTATTTTCTCTGATTGTCAAGGGAATTAAAGATTTTTTTTTATTTTAATCGTGCGTTCTGCTGAATTTTAGATTTCTATAATGTTCCCTCTGGGCGTCGTTGTCCCTGATGTTCTGGTTATTCAGGCGAGGGTTGCACTGTTGAAAAGTTCATGTTCAATGTTGTTTTTCAAGTCAATCAAGAGCTGCAGAAGATTCAGGGGGTAGAATCTTATTGCTTTGTTCCAAGGCCACATAAATGATGGCAGTAGGTTTTGTGTTTTTTTTTTCTTCTTTTTCTTCCACACAATCAGACAATGAGAGTGATGTCCATTAAATCTGCGTCCTTATTCACAGTATTCACTGGTCAAATTACATCATTGAAAGATTTAACCTTTTTTGTTTGGTTTGATCCTTTGGAAGACAGGATGTTGAACAGACCAATATTATGTTTGAGCTTGATATTGCCATAGTTTTAGACCTTTTTTTCTAGTACACCATGACCTTTTCCTAAAAGATAGTTACTTGTGGTTGTTTGTGGCCTTTAAGTTCTTCTTCTTCTTCTTCTTCTTCTTCTTCTTCTTCTTCTTCTTCTTCTTCTTCTCTCTCTGTTATTATTCATAACTGTCTCTCTCTTTATCTTGTTTCGTATTTTGTCCTGGTAACCCTCTCTCCTCCCCCCTCTCTCTCTCTCTCTCTCTCTCTCTCTCTCTCTCTCTCTGTCTCTCTCTCTTTCTTTCTGGATGCACCCTCGCTCCAGACACTGGTACTTGATCGACTATGTGATCACTAGGTGGCGTGACATCCAGGATGCCACATCACAAGAGCAATGAGCGATGCGGACTGCTGGACTGACCACCTGCTGCTGAGGTGCAAGCTCTCCTTCTCCCTCGCTAGCACCCACAGACGCCAGAAAGTCGACATCAAGAAGAAGTTGTATGTCCAGAAACTGAATGATCCAATGACAAGGGGAACCTTCGTGACTGACCTTGTGAACCAGCTCCATAGTTTACCAGATGAAGCTGACTTTGAAAAGGCCTGAGTAAATTTCAGAAACGCAGTCTACGACTCTGCCAGGCTGTCTCTTGGGCACCTAAAGAGAAAACACCAGGTCTGGTTCAACAGCAACAAAATGGAGATCGGCAGACTTCTAAAGCAGAAGCACAAAGCCTCCACAAGCTGGCTCAACGACAAGGGATCAACAGCCAAGCATGATCGTCTCAAGCATCGCAGAGGCAAGGTCCAGGCTGAGCTGAGACAGATGAAGGACAAATGGTGTTAAGAGAAGGCTGCAGCGTTACAACAGTACGCCGATGAGCACAACTCCAAGAAGTTCTTTGCAGGCCTGAAGACTGTGCATGGCCCTCCTCCAACGCCATGGTGCCTGTACAGACAGCTGATGGCACTCTGCTTACTGAGAAGAGTGATAGTGTACAGCGGTGGTGTGATACTTTTGCCGGCTTCTGAATAGGCCATCTCAGATCGACCAGCAGGCGATCCGGGACATGCCCCAACATCCAGTTTTGACATCGCTTGATGACCCACCAACTAAGGAGGAAATCCAGAAGGTAATCAAGCAGCTCCAAATCGGAAAAGGCACCGGGCCCTGACGGCATCCCCCCTGAGATCTTCAAGGTTGGTGGAGAGGCCTGGTCGACAAGCTAACTGAACTGATGCAGCAGTTCTGGAGTGAGGGAGCAGTACCACAAGACTTTCAAGATGCCAACATAATTCCACCTGCACAAGAACAAGGGTAACAGAGCATGGTGCGACAGCCACAGAGGCATCTCACTGCTGAGCATAGCAGGAAAGATTATGGCCTGTGTCATCCTGAATCACACCACTTGCTGGACGATATCGTCTCCGAGAGCCCGTGTGCCTTCAGGAGCAACAGGGGGACAATCAACATGATCTCCGCTGTTCGCCAGCTGCAAGAGCAGTGCTGGGAACAGAATCAGAACCTCTACATGCTCTTTGTGGACCTGACAAAGGCTTTCGATGCCATCAGTCGCGAGGGTCTGTGGGCTGTACTGTCCAAACTTGGCTGCCCACAAGTTTGTCAAGATCATACGATCCTTTCATGGTGGTATGATGGCTTGCAAAGTGGAAAACGGCACTTTGTCTGACCCCTTCCCCGCATCCAATGGAGTAAAGTAAGGATGTGTCCTGGCACCAACAGTGTTCAGCCTCATGTTCGCCACAATGCTGACGATCAGCCTGCAGAAGACAGAAGTGATGCTCCAACCAGCACACGGCCTCTCTCCTCGAGAACCAAAGATCGTGATCGAGGACACGACCCTGAACAATGCTGACAGCTTCACCTACTTGTGGAGCTGCTTGTCTTCAACGTGTGGCATGGATAAAAGAAGTGTCGAACAGATTGGCAAAAGCAGGAGTTTCCTTCGGCAGGCTTTGGAACAGAGTGTGTGGAGAGCATGGCATCACTATAAGTACTAAGCTGGCAGTCTACAGAGCAGTCGTTGTCATCTCGCTACTCTATGGCTGTGAGACCTGGACTCTGTACAGGAAACAACTGAAGACTCTGGATCAGTTCCACCTCCACTGCCTGCGTAAGATCATGGGCATCTCCTGGGAGGACAGGATTTCCAACACAGAAGTGCTTTGCAGAGCAAAGATGCCTGGTATCGAGGCGATGATCATGAAAGTGCAGTTGAAGTGGGTTGGGCATGTGGTATGAATGGACGACACGCGACTTCCAAAAACGGTCTTCTTCTCTGAGCTGGTAGCTGGAACAAGGAACACTGGGTGACTACTCAAATGCTTCAAGGACTGCCTGAAAGTATCACTGGCGGCCTGTGGCATCCCACTTCAAGTTTAGGAAACACTTGCCACAGACCGCAATGCCTGGTGACTTGCTGTCCACAAAGGAGTAAACAGCTTCGAAGAGAAGTGTTTGCAGGAATTGGACCAGAAGCGCCAAGCCCACAAAGAGAGGAGGCCTGACCCAATGACAGCTGTCGCATGCCCTGAGTGCAGACGTATTTGTGTGTCCAGCTTTGCTTGCGCTCACACATGCGGAGTCACCGACATCTTCGTGACCACGACAGACATGCATGATGATGATGGTCCTGGCATATGGATACAACTGGTGATGGTTCAGTGCTAGTTGCTTCAGGCTGAAGTAGATGTAAATGTTTTCATCTCGGAAAAGGTTTTTTCAATTTGTACAGCAGAATTATATGCAATCCTCATAGCCTTTGCTTACATATATATGACATACTCTATTTTTTGTTTATTCAAAGTCTGTTTTGCAGTCATTGCAAAACTGAGACTATCGTACCAGAATTGATTAACTTTTAAAAAATGCATTAAATCATTGTGTAATGTCACAAAGTTTTTGATACAGATAACTGTTGGGTACAATCACGTGCTCTAAAATGGACTGAAATACCAGATAGTCTTGCAAACCTCAGAGCACAGGAATGTAAGAAAATGATTCAATTCTTTCATTGCAATTTTCTGTGCCTGAAATCCATGCAAGTGTGTGGAAAGCTACGTATATAAAAAAGATGTTTTGTTACAAGTCCTGTGCACGCTCATCTGCCCAGTCCACACAGCTGTAACAATTACAACTTTAAGGTTTAAAACATATCAAACAACAAGGTTTCTCTTCACTTTGCGTGTATCTGTAAGAGACTTATTTCGGTGCATGATCTTCATAGGATTGTCCGGTACTATCAGAACTTTATAAAGAAAGAGGTATCAGCCCTGGAAAAGAATATGCAAGGGAAAATTATGTTCTGTAAGATCCATGCGATGGTGATATAACAGCTATTGTTGCTCAGTCTGCAGTGGGCAGATGTTCATGAGGAGCTACGACTTGAATGACAGGGTCTGTATAAGTTAAGTGAATGTATTTTAGAAGTATTGGGTAGAAATAAGTATAGTTTTGTATTCCTTTATCGTCCAATGTTATCCATGATATAGATGTGTTACATAAAACCACTGAACTGAATTTCAGATTGTACTGTTGCTGGAAATGACTGTTGTTGTGGTGGCAGGGCCATGGTGGGGGTTGCCATCTTTCTAATTGGTCGTACTAATCTTGCAATTTTCCAGGGTTTACGTTCCCAGACCCTTTGGTTACCCTTAAGAATGTGCTCGGGGCTCGGATCACACAACATCACTTTAACGAATGCCACCATCACCTGGTCCATGCCAGTGCCACTCTAGACTGTATTCAGGCCCACAGAGATAACAAAAGATTCTAAAAAGAGAAAGTATGTTGATATCGCGTTCGCTTTTAATGAATGCGTATGGCGATGACCATTTCTGACTTTTGATTTATTTGTGCTCATTGGGCTTTAGCTGTTAAGAAATATAATTCATACGGCATGTAATTTCCTTACAGATAAGCCTACATTAAGAAATATAATTCATACGGCATGTAATTTCCTTACAGATAAGCCTACATTAAGAAATATAATTCATACGGCATGTAATTTCCTTACAGATAAGCCTACATTAAAATTCATATGGCATTTAATTTCCGTACAGATAAGCCTACATTAAGAAATATAATTCATACGGCATTAATTTCCTTACAGATAAGCCTACATTAAAATTCATATGGCATTTAATTTCCTTACTAGATAAGCCTACATTAAGAAAGATTTAAAAAGAAAGGATGTTAATTTCCTTAATAAGCTAATTGATGAATTCACTTTGCATTTAATTTCCAGGCATAAGCTGTTAAGAAATATAATTCATACGGCATGTAATTTCCTTACAGATAAGCCTACATTAAAATTCATATGGCATTTAATTTCCTTACAGATAAGCCTACATTAAGAAATATAATTCATACGGCATGTAATTTCCTTACAGATAAGCCTACATTAAAATTCATAGGCATTTAATTTCCTTACAGATAAGCCTACATTAAGAAATATAATTCATACGGCATTTAATTTCCTTACAGATAAGCCTACATTAAGAAATAAAATTCATACGGCATTTAATTTCCTTACAGATAAGCCTACATTAAGAAATAAAATTCATACGGCATTTAATTTCCTTACAGATAAGCCTACATAGACGGAACACTATGCTTATAAAAGAAAGCTTTGTTACAAGTCGTACACATACTCACTTGCCCAGTCCACATAGCTGCAACAATTACAACACTGAGGCTAAAACATATCAAACACCAAGATTTCTCTTGATGTTGCGTGTATCTGTAAGAGACTTATTTGGGCGCACGATCTTCATAGGACTGTCTGTTTAATTCTCTTACATGTAAGCCAACATGACAAATTGCAAAAAAAAAAAACCGTTAATTAGTGCCCCATTACAATAAGGTCTGCAGAAATCCCCCATGTCATTCTGGGTACTTGTACTAATTTTTGTAGTCTGGTCACCTTGAACGATGAGGATGTCTTTCTTGTCAGTTTTGTTAGCGAACGATGGAATCTGAATGTATAATTATTGAATCTGATCATCAACATCGTCATCATTTTCATTGATCTCTCTCTCTCTCTCTCTCTCTCTCTCTCTCTCTCTCTCTCTCTCTCTCTCTGCGTGCGTGCATGCGTGCGCGTGCACGCATTGTGTGTGTGTGTGTGTGTGTGTGTGTGTGTGTGTGATTAAATCGACAACTTGTAACTGAATTGCGACGTACATTCTAATAAATTCACAGAGTTTGCTCCTATCTGTTCTTCTGTAAACAGTTTTGAATAAAAAGCTTGTATGCGCTTAAAGTGCTCTCTTTTCTTTTTTCAGTTTCTTACAAGGCACATTTTTTCTTTCGCTCTTTCGCACAGATGGTTAAACTGATTGAATTCTAAATGAATGTTGAATATACTGTGGTAATGCATTAAAAGCTTGCTGATTTTTTTTTCTTTTGTGCAGGTCTGTTACAATCACCATTATTTCACCCAAAGGCTCACTTGAATTACCAGATTAGGAGAACCTACATTGATAGTAGAGTATCATTCCACATCCCTCCGAACCATACTATGATGAACAGCTTTCTGTTCTTTAATTCAAATAGATGGGTATACCTATATCGTTCAAACAACATTGAAGGAGGTAAGACCGCTGTGCATGGAATGTCTACACATTCGGTGAAGACAGGGTTTCGCTATTTCAAAAAGGGACAAAATCCTCTTGATCCTTTCTTCTTTCCCTACCACCCTGCGCCGGTGAGAATTGAGTATTTGGTTTATGAATTCCACAGCGATAAAGGATTTCGTCTCCTGTTCACCTTTCATCAGGTAAAGTGTACACAGGTTGTTTTTGTGTTGTGTCAGTATAAGAAGCTTGGGTATTTTGGTAAGTGGACTTGCATTTACTAAAATTAACATACCTTTTAAAACAGCTGCTTGGGAACAATGTCACCATCATTAAAAAAAAAAAAAAAAGCAAACATCGGTTTGTGGACATGGCAGACAATAATCACCCGTCAGTTATCATCCTGTCAGCTCTGACAATTATCATTCCATCATACATTACGTTTTACCACTAATCAATCAGTCATTTGATGAACTAGTCAATCAGCTGGTATTTTATGAGCAGATAGAAATCACAATTATGATTTTCCAGCAAAGGCTAATGCATCTGTTATGCTAGCGTCGTATTCTGAAATATCATCTGGAAAGTTCTCTGATAACTTCAAACATGTTTTGAAATGAGCTCCTTTGGAGAGAGATCCATCAAGGCAAGATTCTCTCAGGTATAAGCTGGTATAAAGAATGACGTTTATCACATGAAAATAGACGTTAGAGTGTGTTTAAGAAACCAATCATAGGATGTGGAATGGAATCATTATAATCCTTTTGTGTTTGCCGAATTGTGTTCTAAACTAAAGGTTGTTTCGCTCATTGCCAGTGCCAAGGCATTACTTGCAGCCTTTTTCTTTGTTGCATTCACATTGAACAAATATGGAATTAATCTGAAAAATCTAAATATTAACATAAAATGTACTGTAGTGAGGACAAACCAGAGCAAAGTGGATGAATCAGCCCTAAGGGGGTAACAACAAAGCTGAAGAAAACGATTAAAGAAACTGCGAAAGCGGCAGCTGAAATGCATTTACACCATTACCCGTTTGTCATGGACCAAATCCACCCGTGACGTTGTGTGTGTGTGTGTGTGTGTGTGGAAGGGGGGGGGGTGAGTCTTTTTTTGCATGGTTGGAAGAGAGGGCGCAATATTTGTACAACCAGACTGTTTTGTGCAAGGTGATTGGGGGGAGGGGAGAAGAAGGGAGGTGATGGGGGAGGGGAGGGTTGGGGGCTACGTATATGTGCTTGTTTTGAGAATGTGTGATTCAAAGGGTCCACACCCAACATGAAGCACGTGCGTTTGCGATATTCTTCAACACCAGCCCACGTGAGTTCCCTTCTTTGGCCAATCACATCCCTTCTACCTGACTTCAACACTTGCTCCCCCATTCCTCCGTGAAATGAACCTGACCTTTGTTCAGGCCATGTCCATTTCAAGGGGTGGAAGCATGGGGTTGTCAAACAAAACGGAGTGAAATTTCAGTGTACACACCAGCTCGTCCAGGGAGTTGAGTGCTCCCGTGTGCCCGCACCCTATGTGATCACAGCACAGGCTCTAAAGGTGGTGCAGGATTGCTCCCAGCTGCTTGCTTTGGCAGTTGAGGACAGTACTTCCCTGAGTCCTATCCGTACCTCTGGGTGCATTATTTTTCTTTTGGCACTTTGTCCAGCACTGCCACAAAGAGCTTCCATTGTTGTTTGAGGCATTTATTGGCTGAGCTACACTCAGGCCACTTCACTGTGGTGGTGGGAAGGCCAGGGAAGGTCACCTGTTTACAGCACGGTTCTGCTTCAGTGAGGGCAGAAAGCTATTAATTAGCTTCAGGACCCAGTGATCCATCTTTGCCTGTATGTTCTGTGGGGCTTGTGGACAGGAACTGGCCATTGAGGGCCTCTGACGACCACCTTTTCTTTTCACCAGTTCATGCGGTAAGTTATACTCCTATAACCCTTTTTTGTTTGCTTTTTGCTTCAAATCTTCTATTTCGCTACGTCTTTTCTGTGGCAAGGGTGTTTTTTTTCCTCTCATTTTAAGTGGGGTCTCCATCTACTTATTTTTTCCCAAGCTCTTCTCCCCCCTCCCCCCCCCCCCCCAACCCCCCACCTTCAATTCCGTCGATATGTGCTCGCCATGCAGAACTGTGTGTTCTGTTTACCAATGGACATTCAAATGCAAAGTTTAATGTTTTAGAGTATGATACATAGCGTCTTGGTTTATTTCTGTTCATATGTTTGGTGTGCTGACACTTTCACCCCGTTTGTATGTGACAAAAGCAATATTTATATACTTATGTAAATACACACAAACGCATGAAAAAAATATATAGAAAAAGGAGGAACAGCTTAAAGAATCTTGAGAAATACAAATCAAACGTACAGAGGTGTGGCGAATGAGAAATGTAGTTATGACCATAACAAATGAATGTAAGTTTCCACACCCATCGCTATTGCTCCTGTGGTTGTAAACATTCTCTGTAATCAGTCTTGAAGAAAAAGGGGGAAAAGAATGCAAGGATGACCCTAGGAAAGATCATACAACAGGTATACAGATGGAGACGTGGGTCACCTATAACTTTGGGAATTGGGCTCTTCCTCTGTTAGTTTTAGTAACTCGGACATCGTGAAGACGACACATTTGTTCATTTTTCTTCATCCTCACCAACCCAGCGAACCTTAACTTTAGTATGTTTTTAAAAGTCTGTAATACAACTCGTAAAAAGTGGACGGGAGGGGAAGTGTAAAGGTCCAGAGTATGTTTTTGTCAGAAAATCTTAAGTATGTTTGTCTTATACATACGTTTTATGTGTACGTGGGTGAGAGCGTAGTGTTTGCTTTTAATATTGGTATTGAAAACAAGGGAGGGAAGGGTGGTGGAGGGAGGGGAGTGGGTCGAGAGGAGATATTTGGGCTTGTGGCAACCCTTCCATGGGTACTCTGTATATAGGCATGCGTGCCATTTTTTGGCCACCTTTTATTTCCCTTTTATTTGTTCTTCTGTCTCTCCCTAACAAGTTGAAATTTTAATTTCACAGCCGTGCTGGAAAGTATTTTTTTAAATAGATGGATCACGGAAAGAAGTGCTGGAGGAGAGGATATTCCGTCTATCTTCTGCTAGTGCAATTCTATGGGCACAATGAGTGAGAGTTTGTGAATGTAACAGGCCTCTCCACTTCCATACTCTTTATCCCAGTTCTCTGTCAGAACATTCCACAGGTGTGCTAACCATCTGTCTTGTGCAGTGGCTCCAACAGATTCCTTCTGATGTTGGCCTGGTCCCATGGTGTGGCTGAGGTGTGTGACGACAGTCCTGAAGCCTCTTCAATGGAAACCAGGCACTGACAGCGATGGACCTCGTCAACTTGAATGCCATCTTCCTATCTAGAGGACTGTGATCAAACCTAAGTGCTGTAGTTGAAATGCGTGTGCTTCTAACGTGTATTCTTTCTCCATTTCTTTCTGTCTTTTCCCGTCCCTTCATCTATCCCTCTGGCTGTTTCTTTCCTCGTCGTCCTTTATCCATTTTCTAACTTTGGGATTTTCGTTCTTTTTATGTGACCCCACGCCATCTCCATTTTCCTCCCTCCCACGGATCTCTTCTTCTCCACTAACTACGTTTTGGGTTTAGAGGAAGCTAGTTTGATGAAAGTGGGCTGCAGTTAGGAAGCAAGGTACGCTCCAGTACGTTCTCTATACGCTATGGAAACAAACACATTGCCTTATAAAGAATCTAAACAAGCAGGTTCAATGCTTCGTAACCTAACGGATCAACACGTTGATTTTATGTCGAAGCAAATCTTAAATAAATGTTAGCGAACCGCCCAGAGAACGTGGACAAACGAGTCGCAAGACGAAACACAACGCGTTTCGACCTCTTAGGTCTTCATCAGGTGAGACATAAACGAATAAAACAACGAAATTTCACTTAGCTTTGATCGCTTCAGATCACTTCACAGGGTTCAGCGCAAGGAAGAAGGCGTTGAATGAGAACGAGGCTGTTGGAAGGGAAATAGTGAGCGAGTCAAAGTCGTAATGAAGATAATAATATTACCGATAGGAATACTAATAATGGTCAAAATATTGAGAAAATAAAAAAAAGGGACAAGATTACTACCAATCTTAGTGTCAATAAGTATGGGTATGGGGGAAAGGAGAGTGGGTTAGAGGATTCTTAAACAGCAGGGTTGCCGTGGCAACAGTCCCAGAGGTGAAGGCGATGGTGATGTCAATGCCAGTAGTAGTATCAATACTACCAACAGTATTACTGAATGATACTGCTAACAACGATAGTGAAGGTTAAGGTAATGAAAGCATGATAAAGAAATATATTTAGAAAATACATTTTTATAATAATCAAATAAATAAATAAATGAAACATTAAAAATAATAATAATAAATTAAAAAATAAGTAAATAATAAAAATAATAATAATAATAATGATAATAAATGCATAAATAAGATAGCTATAAGTTGTGTGTGAGGTGAATAGTGGGAGATAAGGTAGTATGTGTGTGTGTTGTGGGAGGATATTATGGGCTGAGATTAAAGTGGTGGGTTGGTACATGTTAACTTAAGGTGTTGATGCTATGAGGGTGGAGGGAAGAAGGGGATGGGTTTACGTACTAACTAGGGGAGGGGGAGGGGCAACATATTCACACCTATACACACACTCTCTCTCTCTCTCTCTCTCTCTCTTCTGTCTCTCTCTCTCTCTCCCCCCCCCCCCCTCCACGACCAACGATAAAGGAGCCAGCATCTATTTATTATGTGTGTGTGTATGTGTGAGTGTGTGTGTGTGTGTGTGTGTGTGTGTGTGTGTGTGTGTGTGTTCCATTTGTAATATCAGCCTTATTCATTGGTTACCCCCACCTCCACCCCCAGCAACCGCCATATCCACCAACACCCCTACACACATCATTACTAGGGCAGGGGGAGGGGGGAGTAAGTTGATTGATGTAGCAAATGGAGAGACTCAGAGAGTGTAGGAAAAGGGAAGATGATGATAGCTGCAACCTATGTCTGAGGTAAACAGTGGGAGGTAGGGTGGTATGGGTGTGTGTAGGTGGGGGATATTTCAGGCTGGAGTTGCAAAGATGGAATGGTACATACTACTTTTGGACGTTGATGCCATGAGGGTGGACGGTGCCCAGTTTGGCAATGAGATGAGATTCCTGCATAAGGCGTTCCAAGTTGTCACTCTTAGATTGCCAAAGTGCCAAGACTTTGACATGGTTGATGTTGTGTTGGGCATGGTTGAAGTGTAGAGCGACTGGTTTGGGCCGATGGTGGCGGATGTCGGCCAGGTGTTCAGAGATGCGCGTCTTAAGTGTGCGAGATGTCTCACCTACATAGATCTTAGCGCACAGCTGACAGTGGATGGCATACACAATGTTGTGGCTCTGGCAGGAGAAAGTGCGTTTAATAGTGAAAGAGCCTGTGGGGCCATGTAGGATGGTGTCTGGTTTGGTGAGAGAGCAGATTTTGCAGTTGGGTTTTGAGCAGGGGAAAGTACCTGGTGGCTTAGGTGTGGAGATTTTGTTCAGCTTAGAGCACACCAGTAGGTCGTTGAGGTTTTTGTCACGTTTGAAAGTGATCATTGGTTTGGTCTCAAAGGCAGGTTTATGATTTTCTACTATGTGCCAGTTAGACTTCAGGATCCTGCAGATGGGCAGATTGTGAGGATGGAAGAGAAGGCAGGCAGTGGGTCTGTCTGTCTCTTTGGGAGGTTTAGTTTCCAGAGTAGATGTTCTGGATTTAGCTGCAGTGCGGCTGAGAGCATCACTGATGACGGCACTAGGGTATCCACGGTTGGTGAAAAAATCAGACATTTTGGCTGCTTGTATAGTGAAATCTTCTTCGCTAGAGCCGAGTCTGCGTAGGCGAAGGAATTCAGAATATGGAATGTTATTTTTAGTGGACTGGTGGTGGGAAGATGTGTAGTCCAGGTATGAGTGCACATCAGTAGGTTTGTAGAAGACTGAGGTTTGGAGCAGTCCATCTTTGAGGGAGATTGTGATGTCCAGGAAATTAACTGACTGTGAAATGGTGTAGGTCAGCTGGATGGATGGATGGAAGGTCTGTGCAAAGTTGAGGACATTCTGTAGGTCATGTTCTGGCATGGATGTGGCTCCCAATCCATCATCTATGTATCTTTTGTAGAGCTCTGGTGTTGGGCCTGTGTAAGAGGTTAGTAGGTGGTGTTCTAGGTGTCCCATGAAGAGGCAGGCATAGGATGGTCCCATTTTGGTTCCCATAGCAACACCACTGATTTGTGAGAATGTGTGGTTGTTGAATTCAAAAGTATTGAGGGTGAGGACTAATTCTGCAAGTCTGACCAGTGTAGCTGTGGGAGGGTGTTGTTGGTTGGGGGGCCGTTTGTTAAGAAAGAATGCGAGGGCCTTCAGTCCATCAGCATGAGGGATGGAAGTGTAGAGAGAGACGACATCAAGGGTAAAGAGGAGGCTGGGTTTGAAAGTGGGATCTGTGTTGTATGAATTAATCATGTTGAGTGTGTGTGTAGTGTCTTTGAGGTATGTGGGGAGGCCTTGTACTATGGGTTGGAGGAGAGAGTCTAAGTACTGTGAAATGTGTTCTGTAGGGCAGCTGCATGCAGATACAATGGGTCTGCCGGAAGTATTGGTTTTGTGTATTTTAGGGAGCAGTTAGAAGGTGGGTTGTTTGGTGTCTGTCATTATGAGGAGTTTGGCTGTCTTCGGTAATTTGTTATGTTTGATTTCTTGTTTAACTGTGCTTGAGATGTGTTTCTGGTGTTGGGGGAGGGGTGATGCTGTGAGTGGTGTATAGAAATTTGTGTCTGACAGTTGTCTGTGTGCTTCTTTTATGTACAACTGTTTGTCCCAGACCACCACTGCACCACCCTTGTCTGCTGGTTTGATGACAATGTCTTGTCTTTGTCTCAGTGATTCAAGGGCTTTTTGTTCATCCCGTGAGAGGTTGGAATTGCGGACATGTTTGGATTTAACTTGACAGATTTCTTTTCTACACTTTTTGATGTAGAGTTCAACTTCAGTGGATTTGTCAAGAGGTGGCTGGCGAAGCACTGGAGTTCGAAAAAGGTGGGTAAAAATGTCTGAGCTGTCTGGTAGAGGGGTCTTGGGCACACCGTCAAGTGCAGCCATCCATCTTAATTTTCTAAAGAATCTTTCAACATCAACGTGGTTTTGATATTTATTGCTGGCAGGCTGAATGGGAATAAATTTCAGACCTTTTGCCAGGACTGATCTTTCATCATTGGTGAGAGTCAGATTATCAGGAATGCAGCGAACAAGGTGGCGGTGTTGCTCATGGGTGATAGAAGGGTCAGTGTTGTGTGTAGGGGGATTCAACTGGTCTGGGTTTGCCTCGTGTTTGTTTTGTAATTTTGATAACTTGTCTTGCTTAATCTGGTAGCAGTGATTGTGAATGAGCTGGTTGTGTGTATGGATGAGCTGTCTGAGTCTTGAAGCAGTGGCTATGGGCATGATGATTGTGGTTTGTTGTTTGAAATGTTGAAGAAGACGGGAGAGAGATATCCTAGTGCAAATGGCTGGATGATAGGTGGCAGAAAATGAATGGACTGGTGAAAACTGGCATGTGTACGGGAGAGGAATTGGGGGTCCGGCATTATCTTCTGATTTAGGTTCTTACTGTAGAGTTGGTTGAGAGAAGTAGAGTTGAGAGGTCAGGAGTGCCTGATTGCGATCGCACGTACACGACTAAAAACGTAAATTAAACGAAATACGGATCAATGATTAACAGTATACAATGATCGGAAGACGTATACACGATAACAATCACACACACTGATGACGTAAACAGAAATACAAAACAACGAAGGGTAGCAGTCAGTATGAATCAAAATAGATCTAGTTGCAAAGCGAGAGGACTGCAGGCGGAAATCTAAACAAATCTAAATGTTAGCGAACCGCCCAGAGAACGTGGACAAACGAGTCACAAGACGAAACACAACGCTATCATTTATTTAAGATTTGTTTTCACCAGTCCATTCATTTTCTGCCACCTATCATCCAGCCATTTGCACTAGGATATGCTAAAACACAGTTTCAGAAAACGAAATCTGCATCTCATCTCAACTTTCTAAAACAATGCATTCAACTCCGAATCACCCCTGGCGGCTTCTCACTTTCTCACACCCCATCCGATCTTCATAACACCGCTCTTACCACTACCACTACAAGAATTCTATTCCAAGCCAGCCGTAGACTCATGTTGGCACATATCAAAACACTCAATTCATCCCTGGAATCTCTCTCCGTCTTCTTCAACATTTCAAACAACAAACCACAATCATCATGCCCATAGCCACTGCTTCAAGACTCAGACAGCTCATCCATACACACAACCAGCTCATTCACAATCACTGCTACCAGATTAAGCAAGACAAGTTATCAAAATTACAAAACAAACACGAGGCAAACCCAGACCAGTTGAATCCCCCTACACACAACACTGACCCTTCTATCACCCATGAGCAACACCACCACCTTGTTCGCTGCATTCCTGATAATCTGACTCTCACCAATGATGAAAGATCAGTCCTGGCAAAAGGTCTGAAATTTATTCCCATTCAGCCTGCCAGCAATAAATATCAAAACCACGTTGATGTTGAAAGATTCTTTAGAAAATTAAGATGGATGGCTGCACTTGACAGTGTGCCCAAGACCCCTCTACCAGACAGCTCAGACATTTTTACCCACCTTTTCCAAACTCCAATGCTTCGCCAGCCACCTCTTGACAAATCCACTGAAGTTGAACTCTACATCAAAAAGTGTAGAAAAGAAATCTGTCAAGTTAAATCCAAACATGTCCGCAATTCCAACCTCTCATGGGATGAACAAAAAGCCCTTGAATCACTGAGACAAAGACAAGACATTGTCATCAAACCAGCAGACAAGGGTGGTGCAGTGGTGGTCTGGGACAAACAGTTGTACATAAAAGAAGCACACAGACAACTGTCAAACCTACTCATGCGCACTCATACCTGGACTACGCATCTTCCCACCACCACTAAAAATAGCATTCCATATTCTGAATTCCTTCGTCTACGCAGACTCGGCTCTAGCGAAGAAGATTTCACTATACAAGCAGCCAAAATGTCTGATTTTTTCACCAACCGTGGATACCCTAGTGCCGTCATCAGTGATGCTCTCAGCCGCACTGCAGCTAAATCCAGAACATCTACTCTGGAAACTAAACCTCCCAAAGAGACAGACAGACCCACTGCCTGCCTTCTCTTCCATCCTCACAATCTGCCCATCTGCAGGATCCTGAAATCTAACTGGCACATAGTAGAAAATCATAAACCTGCCTTTGAGACCAAACCAATGATCACTTTCAAACATGACAAAAACCTCAACGACCTACTGGTGCGCTCTAAGCTGAACAAAATCTCCACACCTAAGCCACCAGGTACTTTCCCCTGCTCAAAACCCAACTGCAAAATCTGCTCTCTCACCAAACCAGACACCATCCTACATGGCCCCACAGGCTCTTTCACTATTAAACGCACTTTCTCCTGCCAGAGCCACAACATTGTGTATGCCATCCACTGTCAGCTGTGCGCTAAGATCTATGTAGGTGAGACATCTCGCACACTTGAGACGCGCATCTCTGAACACCTGGCCGACATCCGCCACCATCGGCCCAAACCAGTCGCTCTGCACTTCAACCATGCCCAACACAACATCAACCATGTCAAAGTCTTGGCACTTTGGCAATCTAAGAGTGACAACTTGGAACGCCTTATGCAGGAATCTCATCTCATTGCCAAACTGGGCACCGTCCACCCTCATGGCATCAACGTCCAAAAGTAGTATGTACCATTCCATCTTTGCAACTCCAGCCTGAAATATCCCCCACCTACACACACCCATACCACCCTACCTCCCACTGTTTACCTCAGACATAGGTTGCAGCTATCATCATCTTCCCTTTTCCTACACTCTCTGAGTCTCTCCATTTGCTACATCAATCAACTTACTCCCCCCTCCCCCTGCCCTAGTAATGATGTGTGTAGGGGTGTTGGTGGATATGGCGGTTGCTGGGGGTGGAGGTGGGGGTAACCAATGAATAAGGCTGATATTACAAATGGAACACACACACACACACACACACACACACACACACACACACACACATGCACACACACACTCACACTCATACATACACACACACATAATAAATAGAATGCTGGCTCCTTTATCGTTGGTCGTGAAGGGGGAGGGGGGGGGGAGAGAGAGAGAGAGAAGAGAAGAGAGAGAGAGAGAGAGAGAAAGAGATTGTGTTTAGGTGTGAATATGTTGCCCCTCCCCCTCCCCCAGTTAGTACGTAAACCCATCCCCTTCTTCCCTCCGCTCTCATAGCATCAACACCTTAAAGTAACATGTACCAACCCACCACTTCAATCTCAGCCCATAATATCCTCCCACAACACACACACATACTACCTTATCTCCCACTATTCACCTCACACACAACTTATAGCTATCCTATTAATGCATTTATTATTATCATTATCATTATTATTATTATTTACTTATTTTTTTAATTTATTATTATTATTTTTAATGTTTCATTTATTTATTTATTTGATTATTATAAAAATGTATTTTCTAAATATATTTCTTTATCATGCTTTCATTACCTTAACCTTCACTATCGTTGTTAGCAGTATCATTCAGTAATACTATTGGTAGTATTGATACTACTACTGGCATTGACATCACCATCGCCTTCGCCTCTGGGACTGTTGCCACGGCAACCCTGCTGTTTAAGAATCCTCTAAGCCACTCTCCTTTCTCCCATACCCATACTTATTGACACTAAGATTGGTAGTAATCTTGTCCCTTTTTTTCTCAATATTTTGACCATTATTAGTATTCCTATCAGTAATATTATTATCTTCATTACGACTTTGACTCGCTCACTATTTCCCTTCCAACAGCCTCGTTCTCATTCAACGCCTTCTTCCTTGCGCTGAACCCTGTGAAGTGATCTGAAGCGATCAAAGCTAAGTGAAATTTCGTTGTTTTATTCATTTATGTCTCACCTGATGAAGACCTAAGAGGTCGAAACGTGTTGTGTTTCGTCTTGTGACTCGTTTGTCCACGTTCTCTGGGCGGATCGCTAACATTTATTTAAGATTTGTTTAGATTTCCGCCTGCAGTCCTCTCGCTTTGCAACTAGATTGATGTCGAAGGCTCAAAACTATCCTTTAAAAATATAAGATTATTTTGATTTTAATGTTAAGTCTTCCGTCTCTATCACTGAAAGCTTGGAACATTAATATTGCCAGACGTGATAGCACACTTGCTCCCCTGACCAAAGCAAACCCATTCAGTGAAAAGACGTCTTGAACATTTCGGTGGGATTTTTTTCAAATGTGAGGAACAAAAACATCATCGATAAATGTTTCAGCCCATTGTGATTTTTTTAAAATTCTGAATGTATTGTGCAGTAAGTATAAAATCATATAAAAGTATTGCTGATGTAAGCTGAAAGGTTGCCCACCGGCAGCATGTGCTCTCCCGTTAGGCATGTTCTGAAAATGATGTCGCTGCTGCCTCTTCAGAAGCAGCGCCCACTTCTCTGACCTAAGCTCCAAAGAAAGACGTTGCATCCACAGATATGCATGAGTACCATCGCTTTCACGTCCATCACAATCTTGCCCAGGAATGATGGTGAAGTGGACAGAATTTAAAAGAACGAATATTCGCCCTAAATTTAAAAAAAAAAAAAAAAAAAAAAACCCTCTGATGATTTATTCCAACGTTCTCATTCTATTCAGACTGAGCACAAACAAGAACCAGATAAAGCAAATGTCAAAGACCTTCTCAATACAGGTGGCAGATAATATAACTGTCCGGACTGATCCTTCCAATCGGTGACTCGAACATTTGGTAGATAATCGGAAAAGATTACTAACATTCAACCCTCCATTATTACAATGCCATGACACCAAAAGGTTTAATTTGAAACCAATAGGGCTTCTGTAGGGTGTTGCAGCTATTACTTCTGAGATTAACAAGACAACATGAAACAAAGCACATTTCGTCTTTTTCTTCTTTTTTTCACAAAGTGAACTTAGCAGTTGGGAGTATGTATGATTAGCTCTCAGAGAGAGAGAGAGAGAGAGAGACAGACAGACAGACAGACAGACAGACAGACAGACAGACAGACCGAGTGCTCCACACAAACGCACTCAAAACTGTTTGTCCTTAGGATACGTAATGAATGTGGTGTGTTCAGTGTAAACCTGCACCTAGCTAGATCTGATGGTCTGCTCCATGTAATCCGAATTTCAGCCAAGATCTCTCTCTCTCTCTCTCTCTCTCTCTCTCTCTCTCTCTCTCTCTCTCTCTCTCTCTCTCTGAGAAGTTGTGTCAATTCGATAAGCTGAAACTTAATTGTAGTAACTCACACTGTTTTTCATCCCTCTGAAATATCCACTAGCAAAACAACTAAACGTTTTCATATATCGATAAATGTTCTGCCAAATTTCAACAGAACAGCGGTGCAAACGTCGTGTTGTCGTTAAGATCGACTTCGTTTGCGTTTGTTATCGGGCGAACGTTGTGAACTGCAAAAGCAACTTGACTGCAGCGTTAAGCCCTTATTATCTCTGTCCGTTAGGAACGGACACAGGAAAAAGCACCCCAGACAAAAGTTAGATTCATTGATGTCTGTTTACGTTTTTTGTTTACTACACAATTCCTTCTGAACCAGAACTCCAAGAAACCAGCTGAAAACCGTGAGGGTCAATGGAACTGCTCAGTGGACTACTGGAGAAGCTTCATGCCTCACCTGGCTTGTAATACGGTCACCCAGTGTTTAGACGGAAGAGATGAAGAAAACTGCGGCTACACCAGATGCCAGGATGTGGGGTTCGAAGTTAAGGGTCGGTGCTACAGCCTGTGGTTTGCTAAAAATGTGGACAGACATTCCAGCTGGAGATACGAATGTCTGCAAAAAGGGGCGCAGATCGCCGTTTTCAAAACGCCACAGGTATTAAATGATGTGACCCGGGTCTTGTGGAGACATCAACAGTTCCCTATAGTCATCGGCTTGTTTTCCATTGCGGGTGGATATCCCAACATGTAAGTAACGTGTCTCTGCCTGTTGTTTTGTGAGGTACAAAATTTCGTTAAAATATTTACACAATCTGACGTTCATGGAATTTCAGAGAGAGAGAGAGAGAGAGAGAGAGAGAGAGAGAGAGAGAGAGAGAGATAGTTTAAAAAAAAAAAAAAAAAAACGACATGAAATGTTAAAATCGTAAGAGATCGTGTTATCATTTCAAACTTTCTCTTGCCTGGGTTTGAATACTCAGGAAACAAAGGCGTTGCAAATAAAAAAAAAAAGAGCATGACTCCCATTGAGAGCTGTGAACAGAATTATTTTTTTTACATATATTTTAATACAAAAAAGGATGTAGAATACGTACACGAGAGCTGAAAAGAGAGAATCGATGAAAGAATAATTCAATAAAAAAAGACCAAAAAGAAATCTCTAAATCAAAGGTAAAGTGATCGTTATTAAAACTTTTTCGATTAGTGAACTCGTTCTAGTTAAACAATGTGTTGGTCTTTCAGATACAGACCTGCGTACAATAAATGCCGTTAATTCTTTTATGTATAAGAAAAAGTTCATTAACATGAAAGCGTCTGAAAAGGTGAAAACAAAAAGAATCTGAATTAAAAAAAAAAAAGTAGTCCAAGGTGATCTGAATATAATTGCGTGATTCAGTTTCTGGAGTTCCTTAAGTTTGTTGTTGTTGTTGTTGTTGTTGTTGTTGTTGTTGTTGTTGTTGTTGTTTTTGTTGTTTTTTTTGCTTGTAGGACAAAAATATGAAGAGCATTTTTTTAAACTTTTTTTTTTAAATTTCATTTCAAACATTTATCTGAACATAGAACATACATAAGCAATAAGAATTTTGGGAAAAAAGAGAAATCAGCAATCACACAAGCAAGAAAAAATTCCACATTTCTCATTTGAAAAAAAGAAAAGAAATGTAGGTTTTGCAGAAGAAGTGGAGGGAGGGGTAGAGAAAAAGAGAGATGAGAAAGAGCAAGAGAGAGAGAGAGAGAGAGACAGAGACAGAGACAGAGAGAGACAGAAGAGAGGGACACGCTGGATGGATTACATTCAATCAATATGTTGACACAAGGTACTTTCACAAAGTAAATCACACTGGCCAGAAAACAAAAACATAACCATCAATAAAAGAGATAATGATGTCAGAACAGACATATGTACAGACTCATCTGCAACATTAGGTAGTCTGTGTGTGCAGAGATCAAAGCATAACAGGTTACTAAAAGTTGACAAAGCGTTTAAGTCTGTGAATATGGGTCATAGGATACAGATCGAGCGATGTTTAGTTAATCATTCACAAATAATCCCATGACTGGAAATCTTGTTTTGTATACGCACACAAGATACAGGATGTAAAACTCCAGTGGTTTCAGCTAAAAATAATACCTAGATGTCTATGTACAAATATCATATTAAAGGAAATTGGTGTAAAAAATAATGATAGATGTGACTTTTGTGGAGAGTGTAAAGATAGTATTGATCATGTGTTCTGGAAGTGTCATTATGTACAATTATTCTGGAATAATCTCACTGATTTAATGAAAGAAAGATGTATGAATGCACAAAATGTGCGGCTAACAGAGTCACTGATACTATTTGGTAATGATGCAGCAATTTCTAGTGATGTAATCTTTTATTTTATAATTCTCTTCGCAAAATACTATATGTACACTTGTAAAGTACAAAACAGTTTACCACAAATAAGTGCATTTATAAGGAAACTAAGGAATCGGTATAAAATTGAAGAACACATCGCATACTTAAAATTAAACCATGTAGATTTCACTGTGAAATGGTCAATGTACAAACCATTATTTGTGAATGAAGAGCATTTATATAATTGATATTGGGAGACATATCTGAATATCATTTCGATCACAAAACTTCAAACTAAATAACATGGCGATGTTTAGTGACAACGTTTAATATAACGCCCTTATTATCTCCACCCATAAAGAGTGGATTCAATAGATAGAGAGTGGAATACCAGGAATAGAGGATTGTGATTAAAGAAGTTTAATACGCAAAGCCTCAGAACATAAAAAATGCTGCCAAAAGTGAAATGGAACAAAAACAAATGTACCATGAGCCCACTAAGTCTGTGAAAGAAAACGTGGTGACGTTTTAGATAAAGGTGAATGAAATAGGGGGCTAAAGAAACTACCCAGAGAATAAGACCCACACTTTTTCATAGAAATATATTGCATAATATTTACCCTGCCAACATTGAACAAAATGAGACACAGAAAGGAGATAGAAAACACAAGAGAAAGCGTGTAATCACAATACCCCTCGTTCTAGCACCACAAGCACTCACAGCAACGCTGTGTTTGGCTAGGAGGAAAATCAGGAGTACCTGTCTCATCCCCAAGACCAAAGCATGTTGGAGCAGTTCTGAAAGCGGTCCCTCGCCACTGCTAGATGCTGCTGGTTAAGCTTTCTCTGTGATCCTGTTTCACAGCTCTGCCACGTAGAAAGCATCGGTTCACTGTCTCTGGTCTTCTTCCGTTTCTGTCCACAACTGTCAAAGCGCGGCTTAATCCGTGGTGTTGCTTGGCGAAGAACTACTGCCAGCACTTCTGCAAAATAGTAATAGAATAAAAGCAAAGATAAAAGAAAACAAAGACAAAAGCAATGGCTTGATCTGGGCGATGAAGTATTTCTTTTTCTCCATGCCCATGCACAGTATGGCGTTCAACGGACCGTTTATGATGCTGGAATGAAAGGGGGGGGGGGGGGGGGGGGGGGAGGGGGGGGAGGAAAGAGGAAGAGGGGAGCATGCGAGGTGTGAGTGCATGGGGAAGGTGGGGGAGAGGGGGCAGGAGGAAGCAAGGTAATGGCGTACTGCTCGTCGCAGTAGAGTAATTTGCCAGTTGGTGTCAAGGTCAGAGCGCTGTTTCTGTCTTCTCCAGGGGTAGTTGGAAAAAGGGACAGAAGGCGTGGCCATGACAGGGCCAGCAGAGGAGGGAGGGAGATGGAGTCATCAGTGGGGGAAGGGAGACATGATCAATGCATTGTGTGAATTGACAGAATAGCAAAACAGATACAACCCATCAAAAGAAATCTGCTATTTCAGTACTTTGCTGGCAGCTGCACATTCTTTACAGATGGAACATCTTTGTTGGCCAGCTGTATACTGCTGCAGTTTGCCGGATTTGTCTAGCTTAATACACGAACATGGAGATATGCAGTTTGGGGAGGACAGGCTCTCAGTAGAATCAGCTCATGCAGAAATTACTTGTGCATAAAGAAAACACGCTTTCTTGCATGAACAACTCTGCTTTCGACATCTTTGCTAACAGGCCTTTGCTTTTTTCGTTTGGGTTCTTTCTTATTTTGAAAATGAGCCTGACTGACATCGATTCCCAGTCGATGATTGCATCAAAGTACTGAATTTCTTTAGATAGATTTAGCTCTAACTGGGTAGAATGTGTAAGAAATCCTAATCTTTGAAGAGCGACCGAAATGCTAATAACATTTATCATGTATTCGTGGTCTGTGAAACAGAGCAAGCTTTAATCCAGAAAAGCCTGCTACGGCCAAGCAACTATTTAATGTCACAAATAGTCTACTAGGCAAAGTCAGCTACTCCCTCCCTTCCCACCATCTTCCAAACTCAAGAGCTCCCTCAGAAATTCTTAGAGTTTTTCAATGGAAAAATTGACACTATCCGTGAAAAGCTAGATTCTACTGCACCTGTACATCCTCTGAATGACAAAGTTTAACTGTGGACCTCCTTTGGCTTGTTTTAGTCCTGTTAGTCAAGACTATGTCAAAAAACTTTGTTTGCAATGCAGCCCTAAATCATGTGAACTTGATGCCATTCCCACTAACTTGCTCTTTCAGTGCATTGATGATGTCCTACCCCATCTTACTCATGTTATCAATACCTCTTTGTCCTCTGGTCACGTTCCTGAAATCTTCCGGTCCAGAGTGGTACGTCTATTGATCAAGAAACCTTCATTAGATAAAAATGTTTTAAAGAATTATCGGCCTGTATCAAATTTGTCATTTCTATCAAAATTATTGGAGAAGATCGTTTTGGAACAAATTCTAGAACATCTCGAAAAGAATCACCTTTTGAATCCTCATCAATCTGCTTACAGACAAGGCCATAGTTGTGAGACAGCACTCCTCCGTATAGTCAATGACCTCCTCTGCGGGCTTGACGATGGGAATGTTTCCTTATTAGCAATGTTAGACCTCTCTGCAGCATTTGACATGATCGATCATAATATTTTGTTCTCACGGCTTCAAGCTTCCTTTGGATTCAAAGACACAGCTCTCGACTGGATTATCTCTTACTTGACTGGACGGACTCAGACGGTGTGTGTACAGGGAAGATACTCAGACAGTTCTCCTCTTAGGTACGGTGTGCCTCAGGGTTCTGTACTGGGGCCAGTCCTTTTTGTGCTGTATGCTAGTCCTGTGTCTGACGTCATCAGTGGTCACGCCATGTCGCATGAGAGCTTTGCTGACGATACTCAGCTTCATCAGTTGGCTCCCATTGCTGAAATTGACTCACTGATTTCTCGGACGTGGGGCTGCATTGCAGACCTGAAGGACTGGATGACAACCAACAAACTACAACTAAACGACGACAAGACGGAACTCATGTTCGTGACAAAACAGCCTAACCATCCTTCTCTGCCTTCAACTGTCACTATCAATGACTGTGCTGTCTCTGTCTCCACCTCTGTCCGCAGTCTAGGGGTCATACTTGACCAATCCCTCTCCTTTGAGAAACAGGTTTCAAATATTTGCAAGATTGCCTATTTAGAACTAAGAAAATCAGCTCTGTACGTCACCTTCTCTCTACAGATGCTACAAAAACTCTCATTTGTGCATTTGTCTTATCTAGAGTAGATTACTGCAACTCACTTTTGGCCGGCCTTCCAAAATACCTGATAGAAAGATTACAGCGAATCCAAAATCATGCAGCCTGAGTCGTCTGTAGAGCAGGAAAATATTATCACATTTCGCCTCTACTCCACTCTCTTCACTGGCTATCTGTCTCAAACCATATCTCGTACAAAATCTCAGCTCTCACTTTCTCTGCTCTCTTTGAAAATGGACCTTCTTATCTCTCAGATCTCCTTAAAATCTACACCCCCTCTCGACAACTACGCTCCTGTGCTGACGACCGCCTTCAGCGAATGACTCGCTTCAGGACTACTACTGGTGAAAGATCTTTCTCTTTTCAAGCTCCAGCGACGTGGAACAGACTGCCAGACTCTCTCAGACATTCAGATTCTGTCTCTTCTTTCAAGTCTAAACTTAAAACCCATCTATTTTCTCATAATTAATCAATGCTGTGGGGAGGGGGGGGGGGTACAACCTAACTCATAGCCGTCTGGGCCTTTTCAAATGTAGCGTATGTGTATGTTCTCTATTATATGTATTTGTTGTATGATTGAACGTTATAGGATTAAGTTTTTGTAGTGATATTTGAAGAATAAGTGAATGTCACATTGGTAGGATTAGGATTTGTTAGTTATTGTAGTAATAGTATTTGTAGTTGGGTGTAAGGTGTATTATTGTATATGAGAAGGGTGAATGTAGTATGACTTTGTAAAGCGCTTAGAGAAATTCGTTTGATTAAGCGCTATATATAAGAAACCATTGTTATTATTATCATTGTGTCTTTTCATACAAAGCTGTGCGAATAGATGTTCTATCATTTTTATGAGCAGACAAGAGGCCAAAACAAGACAATTAGACCAAGCTTCACATTTATCATCATGACGTCTTTGAAGAATTCTTAGCAGCTTCCAGAATTTTGAGCTCATGTAACAATTTTTCTGGATGAAGGTAAAGCTTTGCTTGGTGGCCGAAATATAAAATGATGGTGGGTGTAACGATATGGTCCAAGGGAAGTAATCAAGACAGCTGTTGACCTATTGGGGGGGATTCCTTCCCTTAGACGAAGGTCTATGTGATTGGTCGGATCATGTCTCGTGATGGGAGATTATGGGATATTCTGTGAGGGCTGCTTGCAGAGGAATAAATACACGTGTTCCCTAAGAAACTGTTTTGTGTTCTTGTTGGTCAGCTACCCACATACAGGTCATCTTACATGGTGTCAGAAGTCGTGCCAGCCTACAAGGTATCAGGAAAACGTCAATACCGGTAATCATGTCGTTCAAACCACCCACAAACTTTAATTTTCGTGAACCGGTTTCCTGGCCAAACTGGCGGCGTACATTCGAGCGTTTCCGGACAGCGTCTGAGCTGAAGAAGAAAGACGAAGAAATTCAGGTGAGCAGCTTGATTTATGCCATGGGGCCAGAAGCAGAAAAGGTCTTTTCGACCTTTGGTCTCTCTGAAGCAGACAGCAAGAAATATGACACAGTCATCAACAAATTCGATGGCTATTTCACCCCTAAACGTAACGTGATCCATGAGAGGGCACAATTCCACAGGAGGGGGCAACGGGAGTCAGAGACAATTGAGGAGTATGTCAGGTGTTTATATGAACTGTCTGAACACGCTGACTTCCCTGACAGGGACAACACTATCAGAGACAGACTTGTTTTGGGTATTTTGGACAAAGAGTTGTCAGAGAAACTCCAGTTAGAACCGGAGCTGACCTTAGCAACGGCAGTGCAAAAGGCCAGGCAGAATGAAGCAGTCAAGGCACAGATAAAAGAACAGAGAGATTCACAAAGTCATGTTGATGCAGTTAGTGCCAGGGGAGGACAAGGCGGCCGTCCTCATAGAGGAGGGCGTGGCCGAGGATGAGGCAGTCACCAGGGAGCTGTCGGGGGCAGCTCAATCCAGAATTGCAAGTACTGCGGTGGGTCGCATGGCAAAAGACAATGCCCGGCGTACGGGAAAGACTGCCGCAAATGCCATAAGAAAAATCATTTCGCCAAGGTCTGCAGGGGAGAAAAGAAGATTGATTATCTGTACAAAGCGGATGAAGAAGAAGAGGAAGCCTTTCTATTCTCTGTCAAATCAGACTCACATGAGGAGCCGTGGAAGGCGGAGGTCGTCATTGGCAAGAACTGCACTCAATTCAAGATTGACACAGGCGCCGATGTGTCGATCATGACGACGAAGACATACAATGCGCTCCAGCCAAGACCGCCCCTGGAGAAGACGAAGATAATCCTCAGGAGCCCAGGAGGGGTACTCGACTGCATGGGCAAGGCAATCATGGATTTCACAGTGAGAGGTACTGTATACCCTGTCACTGTATACGTAACGCCGGCACAGGAGAACCTCCTGAGTAGGGAGGCAGCAGCGAGAATGGGCCTCATCATGCGAGTCGATGGAGTTTTTGGAGCACTGGATAAAAACCCAGTGAACACTCCCCCTGTAAAAATCCAACTACAAGAGGGCGCACAGCCGTACAGTGTCCATACAGCAAGACGGATTCCCATTCCCTTGCTGGGGAAAGTCAAAGAAGAAATAAGAAAGATGGAAGGCGCAGGCATTATCAAAAGGGTAGACGAGCCGACTGATTGGTGTGCACCAATTGTGCCGGTCATCAAACCTTCAGGCGGAGTACGGATTTGCACAGACTTCAAGAAGCTTAACGCTGCAGTCAAGAGAGAGCGCTACATGCTGCCGGCCGTCGAAGATATTTTGCAGAAGTTGAAAGGCTCAACAATCTTCAGCAAACTCGATGCGACGTCAGGTTTCTTTCAAGTCCCACTGGAAGAAAATTCGGCGAAGCTTACAACCTTCATCACGCCTGAGGGCAGGTTCTACTATCAGAGGTTGCCTCAGGGAATTTCCAGCGCTCCCGAGATCTTTCAGAAAACAATGGAGTCCATCCTAGGGGACCAGGACAGCAACATCTGCTTCATGGATGATATTTTGGTGCATAGCAGTGATGCGACGGCACATGAGATCCACTTGAAAGAAACTTTTGACAGACTTGAAACAGCAGGCGTGAAGCTCAACAAAGAGAAATGCGAGCTGAGGAAGTCAGAAATCCAGTTTTTGGGTTTTATCATCAGCAAAGAAGGCATCAGACCAGACCCAAGCAAGACTTCAGCGATCCTTGAAATGGCAGATCCAACCAACCTGACGGAACTACGTCGATTTCTGGGGATGGCGAATTTCCTAGGTCGCCACCTGCCCAACTTGTCAACTGTCCTCAGTCCCCTGTCAGAGCTGTTGCAGAAGGAAAAGGCGTGGTGCTGGGGTCCTCCACAAGCGGAAGCGTTTGCAGAAGTCAAGAAAATAGTGACGTCAGCTCCAACTCTGGCGTACTTCGACCCTCAGCTACCCACAACCGTCAGCGTGGATGCAAGCAGTTACGGCCTAGGGGCCGTATTGCTTCAGTTGCATGAAGAAGGCGAACGCCCAGTCGCCTTTGCGTCAAGGACACTGACAAAAGCGGAGAAACATTATGCCCAAATTGAAAAGGAGTGTCTGGCGTCGACATGGGCATGCGAGAAATTCGACAAATACCTGGTGGGCCTACCAAGAATTGACATTGTCACCGACCACAAACCACTGGTGCCCCTCATAAACAGCAAAGACCTATCAGAAACACCTCTGAGATGCCAGCGCCTACTTCTCCGCCTCCTCAGATTCAATGGTACAGCAAGATATGTCCCAGGAAAAGAGATGCTGATCGCAGACGCACTGTCCCGGAGTCCAGCGAAACAGACATCAGCATCAGAGTCACATGAAGAAGATGTTACGGCTCATGTCAGAGAGGTAGCAGCCTCATGGGAGGTGAGAGATGCAACCCTTGACAGGATCAGAGAAGAGACTAAGAGAGACATTGTGCTTCAGAGCACACTGAAGTATACTGCAGAGGGATGGCCACAGTTCAAAGAGGATGTACAGCTGGCAGCACTACCCTTCTACGCTCTTCGAGGGGAGCTGAGCGTACATGACGGAATCCTGTTAAGGGGGAACAGGATAATCATACCAGAGACAATGCGGAGGGAAATATTGGAGAAGATCCATCACGGACACCTGGGAATCGCCAAATGCAAAGAGCGGGCAGGACAAAACATTTGGTGGCCAGGTATCAACAGGGATATCAAAGACAGAGTTACCAGTTGTCGCCACTGCCTGGAGAAGAAACCTTCACATGCCACTGAACCTCTTCTACCTTCACAGCTACCAGATCGGCCTTTCCAAAAGGTCGGAGTTGATTTGTGCGATTTCAAAGGCGCACCTTTCCTGGTAATGACAGACTATTACTCGAGATTCCCAGAAATCTGCCTCCTCCCAAACCAGACAGCACAAGCAGTCATCGGAAAGATGAAGACATTATTTGCTCGCCATGGTATTCCCGTGACAGTGGTGTCGGACAATGGTCCGAACTTCACATCTACTGAATTCAAGAGTTTTGCTGAGAGTTGGGGTTTTCATCACGTGACAAGTTCTCCTCACTACCCAAGAGCAAATGGGGCCGCAGAGAGTGCGGTGAAGATTATGAAGCGCATTTTGAGTCAAGATGACAGTTGCTTAGCTCTGCTAACATACAGGGCTACTCCCATTCCTGAGCTGGGGGCCAGTCCAGCAGAGTTGGCGATGGGGAGGAAACTGCGTACAACTCTACCATGCCTCCTTTCCACTCTTCAGCCACGCAATGTTGATGACAATCAATTGCGCGCGCGTGACAACGCCCTGAAAGAAAAGCAGAAGTTTTATCATGATCGTCACAGCAGGGCACAGCCTTTGCCGGAACTTAGCCCTGGTGATCCAGTGCTTGTCAAGTTAGATGAGCAAAAGGGTTGGAAGTTGCCAGCGGAGGTGATGAAGAAATGTGCACCGCGATCATATATGATCAAGACACCGACGGGTATCCTGAGGCGCAACCGACGTCATCTTATGCGCCGACCAGATTCCGATGAGGGGAACTCCAGCATGCAGTCCTGTCCTTCACCTGTCCGTGCTCCTGGGGGGCCT
>CM065741.1:4599763-4612263 GCA_033310375.1 Conus canariensis
CACTGTTGAACTGAGATTTCGTTATACACAAAACTCTTTTTATTTACAGATCTTATCACTGACCAGAACATTTTAGAATCAATGACTGATTTTTTTAGTTTCTTTAACCTACTTTCTTTAAACTCCAGTTCCTTTGTTTTCCTTAGCGTAACATACTCTTTACGTGATACAGCGTATTCTTCTTTTTTCTTACTTTTATCCTTGGCTGTTTTGCATCTCTGAAATCTCTTTAATAACCTTTTAACTTCCTGTTTCTTTCGTTCGCACTCATTATCAAACCAGTCATTGTATGTTCTGCTGCCTCTACAAATAACTCGAACCATACAAGCTGCGGCTCCGCACAAAGCACTGACAAATTTATCTAGACTCTCATTCACATTAATTTGTAATAATTGACGCGCTTTCTACATGCTGTCTAGAAATTCATCACATTCAAGTTCGTTTCTGAATATACCAACATATTCATCAGCCCAGACAATTTTTTCTTCACATTGTTCTGGTGAATACTTCTTCTCTAATTTACAACAATTACTTCTCCACATAGCTTCAGTTGGTAAATGCCATGAATAAATGCAATCACCAATATGTAAATCAAAGTTTGACAACAAGCTATTGTGAACCAGTACGTAATCGATCACACTACATCCGTTTGGAGACACAAAAGTATACTCACCCTCACTATCACCATCACAAAAACCATTTAAAATGCTCAAGTCGAACATGATACAGAAATCCAACAATGTTTTGCCAAAATTGTTGATAACTGAGTCTTTAGAGCAACGTATGCAATTGTCGTCATCCACATTGACATTCTCCATACAGCTAACATAGTTTGTCATAATTTCATTTTCAGCTTGTTTGCAACCTGTTCTGGCATTCAAATCTCCCATAACCATAGAATAAAGTGTATCCATTTCTTTTTCAAACTTTTGAAGTAAGGCATCTTCCATATTAGAACACCATCTTTGATCAATTTATCGTTGTATATCGGGCCTCCTTCTGGGACCACATAGCAAGCAACCAAGACTACATCTTTATCAGTGTTAAATATACTTTTATCTAGTTTTACTGCAATAGCATTGTCACAACTAAGCTTTGTTTCTTTAACCTTGTTATGTAAACTTTTCCTTATTAACAACAACGCACCTCCTGACTTCCTTCCATGAACTGATAGCTTTTTTGGCTGGTACAGGAAACTTCAGATAATCAGTGAATATATTGCTATAGTCAAATGACAAGTCGAGGAAGGTTTACAGTGAGAGAAACAAAATCAAATGTATTTACATAATTCATGAAAAAAACATCCTGTAACTTACTATATAAGTTCTCGACATTGTAATTAAGAAACTTCCACTGAGTTGGATGGTCGGACCTGTCCTGTTCATTTTTTGATGCGCTTGAACGCAGGTTCCTGTCGTTCACACCACCGCATGTCCCTTTGCCTCGACCCGAACCTGTGAACCTTCTTGACTTGTTTCCTATAGGCGTGTGTATGCCTGCCTGTCTGCCTGGCACGTTGCGACCGTCTGGTGTACGTGCGTCGCTATCCCGATGTTCATCAATGACAGGATACGGAGAACCCCGGCTGGCCTTGGCTGACTCGTGTCGCTCTCTCCCTGTTCCACTGCGAGGCGCGTGTCCACCGCTGGTACCACCGTCACGCTGTTGTTGATCCTGGATGGGCCGGGTACCGTGACGTGAAGAGGGGGATGAACACCCGCTCACACCGCCCTGCTCGTTCTGCATCGAGGTCTTGTTTAGACGGGACTCGATCTGCTGCTTGTTTGAAACAGACACACCCTGCTGATTCACATTTGTGGTGCTTTGCACACGTGCCATTCAATGACTACTCGTTGGACTTGTGAGAGCACTGCATGCATCCTCTCTTCCCACCACCTGAGCATATGACTGGGGTTCTGGGAGCTGGGGGCTAATAACCAACTGACTTTTTTTGAAGAAGGCTCTCTTCCCTTCCCTCCTAGCTTTTACAATGATCTGGGCCTGTGCTCTAGTAAGGTCGTTGGCCACTCGAACTCCTTTATCTAGAAGTTAATGCCGAGTGTCGCTGTTCGCAATTAAGGACATTTTGTCTTTCCACCTTCTAAATTTGACAATCATTGGTCTAGTTTGACCTTCAAGTGCGTAGCCTGTCCGGTGTGCTCGTCCAATGTCATCTACTGTCCAGCGCCTATGACCATCTGTATTGTTTAGAACATCGACAACTGCTTTGGTACATGTGTCAAACGTTTCACTGGGCTGTTTTTGGGGAATCCCGAAAAAGCGCAGATTATCTCGTCGAGAGAAAGACTCTAATCTGTCGGTGTCTGTGTTTAGTTTCTCAACCGCTTTTTTCACCTCCTTTATTATTTCAGTTAATTTATGTACGCCTCCCTTTCTGTCATGTGTCGCGACAAACAGGTGTTGTATATCAGTTGTTACGTCAGTCACTGTCTCTTTTAGTTGCCTGTGTTCAGTTTCCAGTTTGTCACATCTTTTGTTTATCTCTTCACATTGTACTTTGACATGGCCTAGTTCCTCTTTAATTTCTCCAAGATCATTTCTTATGAGTGAAGGTTGTTGCTGAAGTTGTTGTTTTATGGCCTGCATAAGTCTGTTAATGATGTCTTAATGTTCTGTCATCAAGGTAGTCGCCGGCGTCCTATTTTCTGACGAAATTTCTTGTCGGTCATAGTTGGGGCCAGGGATTGTCTCAATGTCACCGCTAAGTAGGAGTCTGCTGAGCGAGAACACAGAATGCACGATACAAAAAGTAATAACAATGATTTGTACGTGCATGTCGGCCTGACACAAACCAGTGTTGCTGCACAAAAAAGCTGTGCGAAACTCAGTTCCTTTCATATTCACATATTCCAACAACAAAACCCCATCCACAGATATCATCTTGGCTACATTTCTCATGAAACTGTGAATCAACGCTATGATGATACAACATAGTGCAAATATGACGATAACATCAATCGAAGTTGCTTGGATTTATATGCGTCAGTGCTATTGTCATGTGATGTAGCCTCACATGGCGACATGTGACGTTCCGTCGCATACGCCCTTATTTGTTATAAAGCATTTCCCTAGGTAGGGAAGAGGAAAGGTAAAAGAAAAGAAAGTTTGAATGGCCTGACCAGTGTGATCGGTGTCGCTGGTGGCTATAGACGTAGGGCAATTATTGGTTGAATGGACGGACGTTGTCCATTCGTCAGCAACCATGGGCTGGTAATGCGTAGAGTTAGACGAGTACTCACTGAACGTGTACTCAAAAAGAGCGCAGGAGGGAAAAATAAGGAATAGGAAGGAGATGGCTTGGGGACACTGACCGGACAGGTTGTTTGAAGAACGAGTTCCACCTGCAACTCACCATTACCAGGTGAGGTATAGACAGATGGGGAGAGAAGAAAGAGAAAAGTTAAGGAAAGGGAAAAAGGGAATAGAATTTATGATTATTCAGATTTTGAAATAGATTACTTACACGGACTTCATTCGTGTTTCAGCCCTTCCCAGTGCTGTGGCAGCACCAGTTAGGCAGTCGCACAAATATTTGGGCTACAGTGCTGCGGCAGCACCTAATCGTCTCCAGGGTTGGAGAATCGAGCTGTAGAAGACAGCGACTGCACCAGTTGTGAGAAAAGAAAGCATTTGTCATGTTGACCCATAATGATTTTTTTTATTGTCCCCCTGATGAACTCAGTTGATACTACTATATTTTAAGCCATCTTTTGATTTGTCTTTGAAAATATATACATTGTTTCTCCGGTGAGGAGGAGAAACCGGTAAAAGATATATTTGTGAAGTATTATGTATAATGAGGTGAAATTTGGTCCCAACTAGTGGATCTGTGGAATGATTGTACCTCCACTGGAGAGGAGGAATGAAAAATAATTCCTTGAAGACAAACCAGTTGAATATGATGGAAAATTGATTATTGTTTAGTAGAAAGAAACTCGTGGAGAGCGTGGCAGCAGAGAGTCCTCAGAAGAGAAGCCCCCTTCAAGCAAGTGTTTCGGCCCTTATCTCCTGACACTCTAGGGGGGTTGGGCCACACCCGGTTCATGACTCCGGATGTCCCTCTGCTGCCCCTTTTTTTTCCCATCTTGGGACGAGCCATGGCTGGGATTCGAACCCATGACCCTCTGGACATGCTCATTTTCCACTTAATGACTCGCGCTTTAACCACTGAGCCACAGGGACACCTGATATTTGTAGGGAAATTAAGCCTTATGAAGTTCACTTTTGTTCCTCCTTGACCAGATCCAGCTTGAACACCTCTCTGCCGCTTCTGCCATTGCTTTCAGGGCTCTGGTTTTTTCCTTCCCTGAAACTGAGAGCTGTTTCATGAGGCTGTATGCAGACGTTCCTACAAACCCCCTAGCTCCAATTTCTGCAGTGAGGACTTTGACCTGATAGCCTTCTCTCCTCAGGCTGTTTGCCAGATCAGCATACTTTTCAGTCTTGTAGATTTGAGCTGCCTCCATTCTGTTCTCATATGGCACCGTGAGCTCGATCATGATCAGCTGCTTGGTTGACTTAGAGTGGACTACTATGTCTGGTCTCATGCCACTCTTGCTGATGATCTCTGGGTGACTCTTCCATTCTGGGAGGTCTGCAGTGCACTCCCAGTCATCTGCCCCGTCCAGCAGACTCTGCCTGCATGTTTCGAGTGGCACTGTTGTTCTTGGCCATGATTTGCTGCCTCCTGCCGTGAAGAATGTTGCGGGTGCTTTTGGAGTCCTGATTTTCCCTTTTGTGGTGTTGGTACTAGCCCAGACTACTTGTACAATTTCTTTGAGCACTTGGTTGTGCCTCCATGTGTACCTTCCTTGAGCCAGGGCTACTTTACATGAGCTTAGGACATGCTCCACTGTTTGTTTTTCATGGCAGAGGGGGCATGCAGGATCATCTGTTTTCCCCCACTTCACCAGGTTTGCATTTGAGGGCAGAAGGTCATATGCAGATCTGAGAATGAAGCTGATCCTGAGAGGGGCCATGTGCCAAATGTCATTCCAAGTGAGACTTCTTTGGAGTGCATTCTCCCACGTTGTCCATTGCCCTTGCTGGCTCTGCTGGACTGCTTTTTGGAGTCTTTTTTGGTCTTCTTCTTTTCTCATCTCCTGAATCATCATGTCTCTTTTGGCTTTTCCTTTGGCCTTTGACCACCATTCAGTTTTGGTCACCCCCAGTCCCTGTCTGTTGGTCTGTGTGTGTCCTGTTATTTCTCTGATCTTGAGACTTTCTTTTGCAGAATCCATCGCCTCTTGAACTTTCCATTTTCTGCCTGTCTTCAGCTGGGGCTTAATTGCTTCTACCACCTTGTCTCCTGAGTCCTCCAGCATGCTTTGAAGTCTGATCTTCCCTGCTTTGTATTCCTCCAGGATGGATTTCAGGGTAGTTTCAGCTTTGCTTGGCGACAGTACAGCGCTATGTCAGTCAGACAGGGTGGGACACCAAGCCATTTCCTTGTGAACTTGTTGATTTTGGCTTCCATTGCCTCCACTATGCTGGTGCAGATGTCGTATATCATCAGAGGCCATAGCAGCTTTGGTATCAGCATGAACTGCAGACACCAGACCTTGTATTTGCCAGGGAGCCCACACTGGTCAATGGTCTCCAAGCCTTCCTCCGCCATCTGCTTGGTTTCTTTTGCTCTTTGTGTGTCTTTCAGCGTATCATCATACCATCTTCCAAGGCTCTTGACTGGTTCTTCTGTGACTGTTGGAATGGCCTGGTTGGCAACACTGAAGACCACAGATCCGGCCACTTTTCCTTTCCTCAGTGAGAGACTTCGTGATTTCTTTGGCTTGAACTTCATTCTGGATGAGGCAACTATGTCGTCCAGCCTCTCCAGCACATGACGTGTCTCGTCTTCTCTGGATGAAATCACTGTAGTGTCATCCATGAAGGCCTTGAGAGGAGGCATCTTGTATCCATCGCCAAGGTCTGTTTGTCTCCTGTTGTTTGTTGCTGCTTTCAAGATGAGTTCCATTGCCAGCACGAACAGTATTGGGGAAATTGCACAGCCCATTGCAATACCCACTTCCAAGTTGATCCAGTCTGTTGTGTACTCCTTGGTAGAGAACCGCATTGAGAAGCCATTGAAGTACTTCTTGAGCATGTCGCGGATGTTCTTTGGCACATGGTACATCTCAAGAGCCAACTGTATCATCTCATGGGGCACAGATCCATATGCGTTTGCCAGATCAAGCCACACTACGTCCAGGTCTCTCTTTTCTGTTTTTGCTTTTTGGATTGCGTCCCAGATCATTGTGGCGTGTTCTACACAGCCCGCCACGCCTGGGATGCCACCTTTCTGGACTGACACATCCAAGTACTTTAGTAAATTATTCCCCGGAGAGGAGGGGGAGAAGAAGAGTTATTGTAGTGCGCCTTCTGGTTGTTTGGAGAGAGTGCGTGTGCACGGAGTGAATGCTGAGCTGAGTGTGTGCATGCACTTATGCACAGTATGACAGCTATCCAGATCAAAAGTCTCCACCTTATTTCGAATGACCTTTGATCTACCGTTCCGTCTGCCATCGAAAATGCCTATAGCGGCCCTCCACATTAGCAGGTCCACCATTGCTGCTTCTGTTGTTCTTGACTACTTATTGTACAAATCTATATACTATAGGAAAAACGGCGATAATCTATGATTCATTCTGTCTTGACTGTAGACTGGGGAGTCCATAAGCTAATTATTAATTAAAAATGTCGAGAAAAAGGAAGCCCACACGTGGACACACTCGGGTTTTGCTGAATAAGTGACGTAATTTTCTGTAGTCTATAAAGAGAACAAAAATGACGTCATACACAAGAAGCCGGATTTAGAACTGCAAACAAAGCCACAGTACGCAACAACAAACCACAAGGTCCCTCTTGCACAAGGTGCAGCCCAGTCAGCAGGGGTTAAGAGACGGTGCAGTCTCTGCAACGGCGGAAGGGGATGAGGGACAATCTTCCATCGGCCAGACGGGCGGTGCTACCACGGCAACACGACGCCAATCCAGCCACCTTCGGTGAAAACAAACGTTTATGACCTGTTTCGATTCAAAGAGGATGTGTTAATCGTTCTTGAACTGCTGGTCGTGTCGCTGTTTGAGAACCGTGTCTGTCATCTGAGACTGCAGAACACACTTTTGAGCCGAAGCAACATCGGACAACGGCCGCAAATGAGATGCGAATATAGCTGGTGTCAGGACATATCCCGCTTTGTCCCTTGACACATGAAAGACCAGTTCTGCCTCTCCAGAAGTCCAGGTCAGTTGTTCTTTTCAGTCTCCATCGCTCCACGTACTATGAGACACCCCACCATCACACTCCTATGGGCCAACGGAAGAACCTGACGTTGTAAACTAGTATTGAAGACGGAGCACCACACAGAAGCTGTTAGCCTTTCTCCCTTCTAACTACCGTCCAAAATAAAAGACGTTCAAAGCTCTCTCTCCTCTCTCTCTCTCTCTCTCTCTCCTCTCTCTCTCTCTCTCTCTCTCTTATGTGTGTGTGTGTGTCTGTGAAAGATGTACAGGTTGTCTTTTATCTCTTCTAATTGCCATCTAAAATAAAATGCATTCTGTGTGTGTGTGTGTGTGTACGTGCGTGCGTGCGTGCGCGCGAAAGATGAACAGAGTAGGGTTCTTTTCTAATTACAGTCTGAACTAAAAGACAACCAAAGTGTGTGAGTGTGTGTGTGTGTGTGTGTGTGTGTGTGTGTGTGTGTGTGTGTGCGTGCGTGCGTGCGTGCGCGCGTGCGCGCGCGTGTGTGTGTGTATGGTGTGTGTGTGTGTGTGTGAAAGATGAACAGGTTACAATAAACAAGTAGGGTAACTGTTGCTCTTGAACAGGTTAGTTTTTTCTTTCCAATTACAATCCAAAATAAAAGACACTCAAAGTGTGTGTGTGTGTGTGTGTATGTGTGTGTGGTGTGTGTGTGTGTGTGGTGAGTGAGGAGAAAGAGAGAGAGAGAGACAGAGAATTAGAGAGATGTACAGGTTAGCCTTTTCCCTTTCTAATTACCGTCTAAAATAGAAGACACACTAAATTGTGTGTGTCTGTGTGTGTTGTGTGTGTGTTGTGTGTTGTGTGCTGTGTCTGTGAAAGATGAACGGTTGGATTTTTTTTTCTAATTACAGTCTAAAGTAAAAGACACTCAAAGTGTGTGTGTGTGTGTGTGTGTGTGTGTTGTGTGTGTGTGTGTGTGTGTGTGTTGAAAGATAAACAGGTTAGTTTGTTCTTTCCAGTTACAATCTAAAGTAAAAGTCTCTCAAAGTGTGTGTGTGTGTGTGTGTGTGTGTGTGTGTGTGTGTGAGGAGATGGAGAGAGAGAGAGAGAGAGAGAGAGAGAGGTTAGCTTTTTCCCCATTCTAATTACTGTCTAAAATAGAAGACACTCTAAATGTGTGTGTGTGTGTGTGTGTGTGTGTGTGTGTGTGTGTGTGTGTGTGTGTGTGTGTGTGTGATTCATTTAACGTCTTTCCACTGATCGTGATATTAGACGATAAAAAAAAAAAAAAAAAGAAAAAAAAAAAAGAAAAGGAGTGTGTAAGAGAAGAAGACTAGTGCATGACTGAAAGTTATAGAGTTCCAAGTATGCATGTATGTATGTGTGAAAGTGTGTACACATATGGTGCTTAGACGGTTATTTAAAATATATCTGATTAAAGAAATAAGTATATAACTACTCTATTAGAAATAATAAACAAAACAGAAAAAAAAACATATATATAACAACAACAAAATCAGTGAACACCCCCACCCCACCCCACCCCCCCCTTCCTTTCCTTCCCTCTCTATCCTCTCCCCATCCCTCCTTCCCTCTCCATCACTTTTATATTTAAGAAAAAAAAAATCAGATACTGAAGTGACCAACTGGACTGATATCTAAACTTACAAAAGAAATCTTAGGTTAAAGCTGGTGAATTGAATATAATGTGTGAGTTATTTTGCAACAAAACTGGAATAAAAGTATTTACAAGTGCTTACGTGTGTGCTTATGCTTGTGCACGCACACGTGCGTGTGCGTGTGCGCGTGTGTGTATACATATGCAAGTGTGTTTGAGTATGTGTGTGTGCATATGTGTGTGCTTATATGAGTGCTTATATGAATAATAATGGTAATTACAAAGCACTTAAATTTTTCCAAAAAATTTCAAAGGAAAAAAAATTAACAAAACTAATCAATTTAACAATCATCAAGGAACCGTAACCTTTCTCCGTCCTTGTCACTTTTAAGCTTTGTACATTATTCCATCTTCCCTCCCCACACTTATGCCCGCCCCACATACAACAAAAAAGGAACCTATAAATACTTCCCCAATGGAGTGCGCTCTAAGCATACAAAAAACTCATATGTTAGAGCTTGTGACTCGAAGATGGCCTGTGCACTATTTTGTCTCAATACTGGAATTATTTTTTTCATGTCTTGACATGTAACAATATGTTCACGTGTTATTTTCTTTTTACATAAACACACCATGTTTTTAACATATTTTGTTTTAAAAGCATCAAGTTTCCACCTATACATCAACGAAAGTATATTTATTATTTAAACTAAAGTTATGTTGAATGATTTTAATATCAAAAGTATCAAACTGATTTTGATTGTCATGTTCTATCATTCTATCTTTGAAAGTTTTCAAAATATGTGTTTTGACTAGATTGCACTGCTCGTGTACCGATAAGGCTAGTTTAAGATATTCAGAACCAGAGATATGTTTTGCTCCACATTTAGCTGCCCTATCTACTTTATCATTATAATAAAAGGAACAGTGTGAAGGAATCCAACAAAAGGATAACTGGGTGCCTCCTTCAATAAGCATGTGGATCAAACAGCTTACCTCAATAATCATTTCAGGCCTAGTATGCAAATGAAAATCATATAGCGCCTGAAGGACTGATTTTGAATCTACACAAAACAGAGCTTGAAATATTGTTTTGGGGAAATTGAAAAGGTAATTCAAAGCCATGAGTATTGCTGTTAATTCAGCTGTGAATATGGATATGTTACATCCAATGTAAAAAGATTTCTCCACGCTCAAGTCTGGGATTAAGAATGCACAACCCGTTTGCTTACCAATACATGAACCATCTGTGTATATTTTCAACTGGTTGGTGTATTTCTCGTCAATATGACACTTAGTATAACTTGTTAGCATATTGATATTTTCATCTTTTTTGATGTTGGTGTGATCAATATCAAAATGGGCTTTTTTAAGTTCCCAGGGTGGAATAGGACAAAAAGATGGTCTGGGAGAGAAAGCTTCCTTTTCTAAAGAAACCCCAGAATCTGAAAGTATTTTTGATGTATAAGTTGCTATAGTTATTTGAGAAGTTATAGACTTTGCTCTTTTCGGAAAATCAAAATCTGATCTCATTTTAATTTCTGATTTATATGTGTTTTTCTAGCTGTACTTTTAATGACAAATTTACAACATGTTAAATCTCTATAATCATCTGGAGGAAGTACCTGGGCTTCATAATATGTACGTGACGATGATGTGTGCACAGGAAGTCCAAGGGCTAATTTCAATGCCTTACATTCAATACTTTGCAGTTTTTGTAATAGATATTTAGGCGCATTGAAGAATATTTCTTGGGCATAAGTTACTTTTGATCTCATTAAAGATTTACATAGAGTAATCAAAGTAGCTGGATCCTGCCCCCACTTTTCTTTAGAAATAATTTTCAGAAAGTTTAATGTTTTTCTCGCTTTTGTTAATAAATATTCGATATGAAAGTTCCATGATAATTTAGATGTAAAATAAACTCCAAGAAATTTAATCTCCGTTACGTACTTAAGAGGAGTATCATCCAATGTGAAAACAGGCATACTTTCTGGGTTAGATCCACTGTTAAAAAGAATCATATTTGTTTTTTCGGTTGACAGACTTAATCCATTTAGTTTCATATAATCCACCATCTTGTTTAGTTCTCCCTGATAGATCTTTTTGACGAATTTTATATCTCGTTGTGAAGTTTTCTTTTTTAACGTTACATCCATCCATATGCATATATCGTCTGCATATTGGACAAGAACAACATTTTTTGATAATTTGTTTGGCAGATCATACATTAATAACGAGAAGAGAAGTGGCGCTAATACTGATCCTTGAGGGATTCCCATTGAAAGTGTTCTACTTGTGGAATATGTTTTTCCTACTCTTGTTCTTATTACCCTATCCTTCAGAAAACATCTGACATAGTTGTATATATTTCCTGTCAAACCAATGTTTTTAAGTTTGTTCAATAGCTGTAAATACCACACTTGATCGTAAGCCTTATTTATGTCGAAAAAGGTAGCAAGAACACATTTTCGTCTAGCAAACTGTTTCTTTATATTTGTTGATAATTTCACTAAAATTTCTGTAGTGGATCGACCTTTCTGGAAACCAGCTTGATTAATTGGTATGATGTTATATTTTTCGCAGTAATGTACAAGTCTATTCATAACAATTCTTTCTGAAAGTTTACATACATGTGAAGTTAATGCAATGGGTCTATAATTCTTAGGATCCTTTGTACATTTTCCTTGCTTATGAATTGGAACAACGATCGACTGTTTCCATATTTTTGGCATAATACCATTGCTCCAACATGTACTAAATAATTTATGAAGAAACTCTACAAAACTTTCAGGCAAATTTCTTAACATTTGATTAGATATTGCATCTAAACCAATAGATGATTTTCTTAATGGTAAGGATCTAATGGCTTCTTTTACTTCTTGGATAGTTATATGAGCATTGATATTGTTACTATTGTCTGCTGTAGATTCATCCTGTGCTTTAATACCTTCTTCTTTCTCTCTGTGTATTTGGTCCGTACTTGTTAGACCTTCAGTGCGGCTTACCTCAGCACACATGTTTACAAAGGCTTCTGCTTTCTCATCAGCACTAAGAAGACTGTTGTTATCTATTTTTATAGGGTACTGTGGCAATGTTAATCCATTTTTCATAGCTTTCAGTTCCTCCCACACTTTACCAATATCTTTATGATTTTTAACTTCAGAGTTACAAAATTCATTCCAATGCTGCAACTTTGCATCATCTATAACATTTACACTTTCTTTATCTGCCTTTTTCATTTCTTTATGACTACTTGCTGATCTCTTTTTACAATAAATCTTGAATCTTTCTTTTTTCTTTTTATTGGCTGTTTCACACTTTGTGTTCCACCATATGTTTCCATTATGTTTCTTTGACTTTGTGTTTTTTATCTTCGGGATCGACTTGTCAGCTGCTGCTAAAATATATTTACAAAATGCAGTGTATTGGTCATCTACATTTTCATTAGCTGAGAACACTATGTCTGTGTTGTTAAGATTGATTTGAAAAAGTGACCAATCTGCATTTTCGTAAATATATTTTGGAATAATATCTTCTGAGATTTCCTGTTCTAATATGTCATTCAACGATATTATTACTGGAATATGATCTGATCCCAGTGGACTATCTCCTGTTTCCCACATTGAGTTTACTACAAGTGATGGAGATGTAAAGG
>CM065741.1:4614763-4659763 GCA_033310375.1 Conus canariensis
AAGCACATTCGTTGCTGGGCACACTGGTGAACAGGATAGTTGCGGAGGTGCGGGGGGGGGGGGGGGGGGGGGAGGGGGCAACTAGGAATACTGCAGATGGAGCCCGGCATTGTATTTATGACATTGCGAGGATTGACACTGGGAACTGTCTTTGAGAAAAGTGTATTCCACGGAGATCAGGGGGAGGGAAAGGATGTGGGTCTGGATATCTGGGATATGGGAATAAAGAATCATGTGACCTGAGATGGAAGAGGGATAAGAGGCACTGGGGAATGATGACGAGTTCAATATGGGATGTGGACCTCTAGTGTCGCCTGACTGGCTCATTTGTGAAGCAAAAGACACTTCAAACATCCCATCATTGCCCAGCTGATGTGGGGGTGAAGACCAATGGGTCTGGCCCTGTGATGCTTGCGCCCTGTCAAACACAGTTTGGTCATCGTTCCTGGAGGGCAGCATGGGGAAACGGGAAGTGGATGATTGTGGAGAAACACCATCTCCCTGGGAGTTTCAGGGCTGGGAACGATCATCTTCAGTGCGAACTAGCAAAGTTCTTCCTGTAAAAGACACCCTCCATGAGGAGGGCCATGGATTCCAGTTCGTCTGGCCTGAGGAAGACCTACTTTTAAAAGTTTATATTGCCAGATTAGCAGTCCCTCTCATACTGGGATGAGTGCTATCTTTATATAAACGCCTGACGAGGTGCACCACTTGCGGTGAAGAAAGAACTGTGGAGGTCGATCATGTCCACTTTTATGCTAGTACAGGCAGTACATCAATTTCTGTTTCAAAGTGCTATCGCATTATATAATGGATTCCTTCCACGACCAGGTACAACACAACTTAGGCTGTTTAAGTGGAAGGACAACGAGACTGACACAAATCAATTAGTTCATGCCAAAGAGAGACAGACAGAAGACGAGAGAGAGAGAGAGAGAGAGAGAGAGAGAGAGCATGTATGTATGTATGTATGAAAATGTGTGCATTCGAATACAAGTAATTTATCCAGGTTAAAAGTATAGCCGCTAGTAAAGGGGTGACACCCGCAATACATCCTATAAGAAGGACTCTCAGTAAAACGAATCGAAAGAAAAATGCCGCTACACCTATATACACCATACTAACTATCATGAATATACTGTACTGTTAACTTCATAAATGCACATTGCAAGATCGAAGAGGACATTTTCATTTCTTGTTGCCACCAGTAAGTTGACTCTAAAACTACAATGGCCAAAACAATACTCTGACTTAATAAACATTTCTCCAAGGTCACTGAGAACAGGACTGCAAACTGTATTTCATCTTCCTTTGCCTGCTAACTCAAGCGACATATCAATTCGACATATCAAGCAATGTCAGAGACACCAAATCTAATGCACTCTTAATATACCTACTCATATTCATTTTAATGCATGGTTCAATATTATGTGCTGTTTTAAAAAGTCTGTATTGCGCAAACATGTCACTGATATATATATATATATATATATATATATATATATATAGAGAGAGAGAGAGGAGAGAGAGAGAGAGAGAGAGAGAGAGTATAGGAAAATATTTAGGATTGCAATCACAAGTTGAAGGCTCTTACTCCATAAGTTGTGATTTCCTTATGCTTGACCTGAATGACTACAATGCTTGACAAATGCTAAAAGAATCCCAAACAGATGGACCGAAGTATGCAAAGATCGTATTATATCAGTTAGTGCATGCACGTAGCAAAATAAGGATTATTCTTCTATTTGAGCAAATCCAGCAAGTTATGCAGGTGCCGTATTTCGCGTGGACTTTGACCGTGATTATTATTTTATTGTAGATTGTGTGGGTAGAGGTGCGATTTTCATTTTCGTTATTCTTTTTTTCTGCGACTGACATGCAGTTGTCAGGAATTGTCTATCAGTTTTGCTGCTCTTGTAAACAAAGAGTTAATTCCTTTGTTTGATTATCATCAACCCCACGCCATACTGACATTGTACAGCCACTGGGATAAAGGCAACAAGCTTCGAGAGTAACTTGAAAGTTTAAGTGTTAACATAATGTCTACGTTTATTCGGTAAAAACATTTTTCTGGCCCATTATTTGAAATCATGATCAATGTGTGGCTGCTGTTTAGATTCATCTTCAGTGATAACGCCCAAAACAAGATGTTCACTTATTTGTTTTCAACGTGTGTGTGTGTGTGTGTGTGTGTGTGTGTGCGTGTGTGCGTGTGTGTGTGTGTGTGTGTGCATGCATGCGCATGTGTGTGTGTGTGTGTGTGTGTGTGTGTGTGTGTGTGTGTGTGTGTGTGTGTGACTACTTGTGTGTGCATGCATCCATGCATGCGCATGTGTGTGTGTGTGTGTGTGTGTGTGTGTGTGGGTGGGTGGCTGGGTGGTGGGTGGGTGGGTGGTGTGTGTGTGTGTGTGTGTGTGTGTGTGTTTTGAGGGCGATGGTTATGGGAGTGCAGTGTTACGCTATTGCCACGTGGTGCGATGGAAACAACGACTGTGTCAACAGGGAAGATGAATTGGGCTGCAACACCAATGAACTGTGTGGAGGTAGACACCTATCCCAACATCATCCACCTCCCCCCGCACCCCCAGCAGTTGTCGAGTTCGTGAAAGGATGCCATACCATCCATCCCCTGAACCAGACAGGTGTCCAAGAGCTCATCTTGTGCCCAGAGACGCATTACCAGTGTCCCAAGGGCTACTGTCTTCCGGTGTTCACCAGATGTAATGGAGTGTATGACTGCCCAGAGTGGGAGGATGAAGCAGGATGTGAGGACTACCAGTGCCCTGGCTATTACCGCTGTCGAGGCTCTTCCAGCTGTCTGCACCACTCCCATGTGTGTGACGGCATCCACCAATGTCCACAGTCTGATGATGAACTGCTGTGTGGTCAAAAGTGTCCCAGCGGGTGCACGTGCTATGGACTGGCTTTCACGTGTCCACGCTGGTTCTCTGCTGACCAGTACCCGGACCTGCGTTATCTGAAAGCTCGTGGCAGTGGGATGAAGATGGAGCAGTTGACGTTGAATGCTATGCTGGTCTATCTGAACCTAGCCAGCTGCCAGGTGTTTGACGTAGGGAACATCTCCTTTAGGAACATGGTCACACTTGATCTCAGTGATAACCACATTACCTCTCTCACCAGAGTTGTTCAGGATATGTTAAATTTACGGACATTAGTTCTTTCGAACAATCCACTCTCGGACTTTTTATGCAGATAGTGTCCCGCATAAAGAATCCCATGGTAACTCTGTCGTGATACTTTCACAAATCCACGTTTTGCACATGGCTGGGATTTATCTTCCAACAATAAACGACAGGCTGCGAAAACTATTCCCTGACGTACAGACGCTGAACGTTTCTGGTTGTGGTACACACCGTGTGGCAGATGCAAGCCTGCAGTTGATGACACAGCTACAGACCCTAGACATGACAGGCTGCCCAATGGAAGACATCCAGGAGAATGTCTTCAAGGACCTTGCACAACTGGAAAAGGTATATGGCGACAACTACAAGCTGTGCTGTAACGCTGTGTTGTTAGAAGAGTTCAATGTCAACAACTGTCATGCTCCTAAGGACGCCATCTCTTCGTGTGATGACTTGCTTCAGTCCAATGTCTACCGAGCAATGCTGGCCTTGTTCGCCTCTCTGTCCATGCTTGGCAATTTGGTCAGTGGTGTATTTCGCTCGATGACTATCAAACGAAAGGGATCCACAGGTTTTGGTGTGTTTGTGGTTCATCTGTGTGCCTCAGATTTTCTCATGGGGCTGTATCTCGCTGTGATAGGGGCGGCTGATAGGCTGTACCATAACGTTTACGTGTGGAAAGATGTGTCATGGAGGCACGGCCCTGTGTGCCAGTCTGCAGGGTTTATATCACTGCTCTCTTCTGAAGTCTCATCCTTTATCATCTGTCTCATTACTCTGGACCGCTTTCTGATCGTGCATTTTCCGCTGAAGTTTCTCCGCTTCAAGAGCACCCAGGCTCATCTGGCCACTGCTGGTAGCTGGTTGATTGGTATTCTGTTGGCGTTTGTGCCCTTCTTTCCAGGCCACGGTCACTGGGACTTCTACAGTCAAACAGGCATCTGCATTCCTCTGCCAGTCACCACCAAACAATTCGCTGGTCAACGGTACGCCTTCGCCGTTATGATCGTCCTCAACTTCATCCTCTTTCTCTTCATCGCCCTTGGGCAAGCCATCATTTTTCACTCCGTGCAAACCAATCAAATGTCAGCAACCCAGACAGGTCAGAGTTCACAGGATGCCGACCTTGCGCGTCGACTGTTGACCATTGCTGTGTCGGACTTCCTGTGCTGGTTCCCCATTGGTCTCCTGGGCCTCCTGACCTCTCAGGGGGTCTCTGTGTCTGGCGAGGTCAACGTTGCCATAGCAATCCTCGTGCTGCCCTTAAACTCGGCCATCAACCCTTTTCTATATACCCTGAATGTCCTGATGGAGAAAAGGCGCCGGTCACAGGAGGACAGACTGCTTAAGCAGATTCAAACTCTGGACAGAACTGCAGAATGAACACGACATTGGGTTCTACTGTCAGAGTTATGTGATATTTACATAACAATGAAAGCAACTCGTCCAAGCAATAAAAGACCTGGATGACATTTATTACACAAAATACAGAAAGTAAAGCATGTACAATGCATGGAAAAATTCAAAAATGATATTACTAAAGAAGGCAAGCTTCTCCTGCTGAATAAGACAACAACATTTCTATGTGCCTCGGAAATAACCGAAATTGATTTATTTCCTATCACATTTCTTCAAGTCTTCAAGCTGAAAATAAGCAGCATGGAGTGAATGAGGAACACGAACTCTATCTTCTATCTATCTAGCTATCGCTCTATCACTCTATCTATCTGTCTATTTATCTATCCATCTATCTATCTATCTAGACTCATTTAAATCGCAGAACTGTTTCTTTTTCACTTTAATCTAGTCTTCCAAACTTCCAGAGCTCTATCATTGAGCTCTAACAAAACATAGTTTAGATGGCATTTGTTATCAACTGCTTTGAAGTTTGCCTTCTCCTTGGAAGGAGCTGCTATTTTCATTACAGCAAAGTGACTTTGGAATAATAGTACTGTTCCTAAAGCCTGAAGATTTCAAGAGGGATACCATTTTGGGGAAAAAAAGAAAACAAAAATCTGGAAATATGTATATGTTACAAAAAGAAGCTTTTGGAGGAGCATTCATACATGAACAAGAATTGTATAAGTAAACGGTACACATCTGTCAGTAATATATGGTATTAATGTCATCCAAAGATATTTATTGTGTTTTGTAGCCTTCCGAGTACGTTGTCAATGTACCTGAAGTAGTCCAGAATGAATTTCTGAAAGAGATCAACACATTTCATTTGATCTAAGTTTTTAACGAAACTTATCGTACGTTTTTAGGTGTGTTTTAATGAGGTGTGTGGTGTGTGTGTGTGTGTGTGTGTGTGGTGTGTGTGTGTGTGTGTGTGTGTGTTATGACTTAAGAGTTGACTTCAACGCAGTGACAGCCCTGATATGGTCCTTTGCGGTTGGCTTGTCAACATGATCTCTCTCTCTCCTCTCTCTCTCTCTCTCTCTCTCTCTCTCTCTCTCTCTCTCGCAAATTCGGCACCACAAAGAGAGACCTGCAAAAATGTCTTTTACCTCAGAACATAATATTCTGACTGCTCTTTAGGTGTCGTTTAAGGTGCTGCCTACCTTGATATTCTCCCAATTCCTCCTCTGTCTGAAGTGGCGTGGTAGGAATCTGGGTTGAAATAGCATAAAATTCTCTTTTTCCTCTGTCATCATTGTGGCCCCACTGGCAGCACCTGTTACCCATTCACACAGTCCTCTAAGAAGTTGATATAACACACACATGGTCAGCTGAGCACGGAACTCACGGCGAAGCTTCATTTTGTGTTCGTGTGTCTGAACGTTATTTGCCACGTGCACGCGGCAGTTGACTGAAACGATTATTGGTCAAAGTTGTCTAAGAGCAACATTATTCTGATTTCTACCTGTTCAGCTAGTACCAGGTCCCAACTAGTGACACAACACGCGCTGAATATCAGATGCTGTTTTCCTTTTACCTCTTGCCTTATGTGTACCAGAAGAGCTGATCTTTTCCTGGGTATGTTCACCGTTCATGTCCCACAAATATTGCTTACACAGCATGTTTATCAATCTGATTAAGTTTTTTGTTTCTGTGTTAGGCCTTCGACGTAATTTGATAATTTCTTTATACAGATGAATTCAACTTTTAAATGTGTGCTAGGTTACCGAAAGATGGCTTTATGAGTTGCTGTGCTCTCAGACTGTGGCACACAGTGCCGGGCGGTGCGTTGTGAACGGAGCATAATGATGCTCCTCATCGGCTCTTTGTGTGTCTTGTGTTGTGTTGTGGTGTGGTGTGGTGTGGTGTGGTGTAGTGTGGTGTGGTGTGGTGTGGTGTGATGTGGTGTGGTGTGTATGTGTGTGTGTTGCATTGTGTTGTGTTGTGTTGTGTTGTGTGTGTGTGTGTGTGTGTGTGTGTGTGTGTGTGTGTGTGTGTGGACTCTGCAGCTCTGGCCCTGCAATTTCAGGAGTAGGAATTGATAGCAAAAACAAAACAAAAAAAAGAAAAAAAAAGAAAAAAGAGAAACAAAAAAAACGAACAAAAAATAACAAGAAAAGAAATCTGGAGAGGTCAGTTGGTATGCTTCTCCACGATTTGTTTTAAACCTACAAGAAATTTTGCTGTAAGAATGAAATGTTAAGAACAGCTGGGGAAAAAGTATCTTCAGATCTGATTCAATGGCAATGTGAATCAATCTCAATCAAGTGCACACATTAAACCGCACATACAGAATATGATGCCGGATCAGAAAAAAATGTCTATTTACTGCGTTGACGTGATAAGAACCGACCATCAGTATTTTCACTTCTTCATCTGCTGGAAAATTTGTTTCACCTGAAAGTAAATTGACGTAAAAGAGAAAGGATTTCAGGGGAATACAAAAAGCAATGAAGAATTCCTACCCCTGGCTTTGTGTGTTTTAACCATACTGAATACAATTTATTATTAATAACTTTTTGTTCAAATGCCTAGGACACAAGGACCAGCGTGAGAGGCGGCAGCCAAAAGACTCTAGAACGGTTGGCACGTCTGACATCCTTGACTGCATGCTGTCTCAAGACAGGCGACTCATGTACACTGTTTCCCACGCATCTATACATCTTCGTTATTCGAAATCGAACAATTTGAACATTCCACAAAACACTTATTTAACCTGCACGATCGTGTTTGGCTTTGAAAAGAATAAAGTCGAACCGGAGCTTTACTTTATGGGCCCAAGCGAGGAAAGCTTACATGTTGATTTACAGCATCAAACCTGCAGGCCCGGCAATTCTGTCTTGATCTATGAGAAGGCCTTATTCAGCCGGTGCTTCAACAACGACCATGAACTGAACAAAGTCTTGTGGACAGGGTGTGAGCCGGAGTATGACCCTTTACCGTTGTACATCGCTCGTGAAGCTGAAATAGGCGTGATTTTCAGGATGAAACAATCTGACGTTGAGTATAACGTGACAATGGTCATCAGTCTAAACGTCTATAATCGGTCTAAGCGAGCTTTGGAAGTGGTTAATGTGTCATCAAATTTAGGTGAGAATGAATACAGGTACTGAAAAAAAATCTTTTCTTTATTGGTAAGCAGGACGACACTTTAAGAACAGCTAGACCGCAGAGGGTCTTCAGAGAAGTCTCCCCCTCCCCTTCCCCTTCTCTCTCGGCCCTTACAAAAGCTTTGGGCCTTAGCTCTTTGTACCCTGAATAGGCTGGGTCATATACAAGTCATTACTGCTGTATGTCTTTTCTCGTTTACTCCAGCATATTGCTGTGTAGAAAAGGGCCGTTTTCTAGTTTTGAAGGCAGTTATCATCTAATTTACTTAAGAACTAATATGTTTGCTCTTCATCATTCATTTCCAGAAATGTTTGGACTGTGAATTTTTGCACGTGTTATTTTCGAATATGCCATTTAATCATTCAATGTCACTTCACATTAAAGTCACACATGGAGGTTTACTGGCCAAATTCTTGTGGGAAACTGCTTTTAATGACTTGGGAGGCGGAGATGATGGTTGAGGTGTTGACGGCTGGGGGGATCGGGAGGGGGAGTGAAAATATGACATCTATATGGATACCTAACGTGATTTTACGCTGTTGATCAAAAGTAACTTTTTGCCACTTACAAGAATTGACATGCATCAGACACTAGCTCTAACTGACGAACAGGAATCCTTGTTCAAAGAGGGTATCTGGTCTTTCATTAGCTATTAATCCCAACTTTCCTGGCTATTTATAGACTGGACTTTAGCTCTTCTCAGATACTTTTAAAAACTTTACATATGTGTTCGTCACCCAACCAATTTCATTTGAAACCTGTAAAATTCATTCTTACGTAATGGTAGCCTGCGCTTAATCCACACATGATATTGCTAGTTTCATAGTGTTCCGTTGATGGTCATACAAATGCATGGTATAATTCATGCAGACACCATGGTGTTGCAAACGATGGATACCCCATCAGTCATCATCATCATCAGCATCATCATCATCATCATCATCATCACCATCATCATCATCATCATCATCATCGTCGTCGTCGTCGTTATCATCATCATCATCACCATTATTACTATGGTTGTTGTTGTTGTTGTTTATTGTTGTTGTTGTTACTCTTGTGATGTTGTTTCTAATTCTTTGTAGTTAGTAGTAGTAGTAGTAAGTAGTAGTGTTTAGTAACGATTGTAGCAGCAGGAAAGCGATAATGATGATAATGATGATGATGACGATGATGATGATGATGATGATGATGATGATGATGATGATGATTTATACTTTACGATGCAAATTATTCCTCTTGTATTTTCTAAATTGGCATCTGTTTGTATATTTCCTTGATTTTATATTCTATATTTTACATTATCTTAATCATTATAGTATTATTAATAATAGTGACAATAATGCTTTTTTTCATTACTACTACTACTACTACTACTACTACTACTACTACTACTGGTAGTAGTAGTAGTAGTAGTAGCATAGTTCACAAACTTCTTAATTTGTCCTAATATTTTCACATTTTCAAAATCATCATCATCATCATCATCATCATCGTCGTCGTCGTCGTCATCGTCGTAGTCGCCGTCGTCGTCGTCGTCGTCATTATTGTCGTTGTTGTTGTTGTTGTTGTTATGATTATCATCATCATCATCATCATCATCATCGTCATTATTAGTATACTATTACTATTATTATTATGGTTGTTCTTCTTGTAACTTTTATTCTTCTTGTTTGTCAACACTACTACTACTACTGCTGCTGATGCTGCTGCTGCTGCTGCTGCTACTACTACTACTACTACTACTACTACTACTACCACCACTACCACCACCACAACTACTGCTGCTGCTATATAATACTAATATCATCATATTTTTTCCCTTTATTATCGTTGTTGTTGTTGTTGTTGTTGTTGTTGTTGTTGTTGTTGTTGTTGTTGTTGTTGTTGTTGTTGTTGTTGTCGTCGTCGTCATCATCATCATTTTCATCTCTATCTTCTCCTCTCCAGGCTCTTCCCTCTTCTTTTCGGTAACATTCCCTAGTTTATTTTTTCACCTACACCACAGTTTACACCCAGATCGATGAAGTACGTGACTGTTCGTCCTGTGTTTCCATTGTAGTGAATGCATTTCGTCCTGCCTGAAGATCCAATAGCTCGAAACGCGCTGTGTCTGATTTGTCATTTGTTCACCCCTTCATTTGGGGACTCAGAAATGCGATTTCAGCTTTAATGAATTCTATAAGTGAACTTTTGGGGAGAGCTATTTGGGTCGTGTGGATGTCGTGTCGGTGTTGTAAAAGGTTTGTTACATGAATTCCTGCTGAAGACAGTTGTGGGCGACAGGTATTAGATAGCCATAGTGGCGTTAGAGTGTAGCGAATTAATTTTCAAAATGCATGTAAGAAAACATGCCCATCAGGGCTCCAGTTGTGTGCGAATGTGATTTTTAAAAATAACGTGCCTTCAAATCTTTTAAGTTTCTCCTAGGGTGCTCGAAGGATTCTGTTCTGAGTATAGCATATAACAGAGATCAGTCTTATCATCATCATCGTCGTCATCATCATCGTCATCATCATCACCATCATCATCATCATCATCATCATCACCATTAATACCATTTTCATCATCATCATCATCATCATCATCATCGTCGTCGTCGTCGTCTTATCATCGTCAATATCATCATCATCATCATCATCATCATCATCATCATCATCATCATTTTCCAAATTATTGCTGTTGTTGTTACTATTGATGTCGTTTTTGACGATTTCAGTGTTTTGTTCTCGTAAATCTTTTTTCTTAAACAATTCCAAAATGAGAAATCAGATTAGGAGTGAGTGGAAACTTAAGTATAATGACTATATGTTACAAAAATCGGTCAGACCACCATTGCCATGCAACCTTTGTTATGAACATGGTTTGACTTATTTTCTGACAGTTGTCAGCCTGTTACCTTTTTATGTTTACTTAAACAAATACACTGATAAATGTAGCTAGATACAAAAACAGTAAAAAGAGAAACAGCAAAAAAATCAAAGTTCACCATTTACCAAAACTTGGAATCCAGATTAACATGTTCTCAGTTGCAGCATATCCTGTTTGTGAAATACACTAACAAAGATATTATGACGCATAATGCACTGGAGCCATGGACAGATGGCTGAATAAATAATTCATGAATAGACACAGAAATCATTTAATAAGTCGTTTGATCAGTAAACTTCAGCAACTGACGATAATTCCCACAGGGTTCGTGCAGTCCCCAGGGTTCAATTCGGAGTCCATGATTCACCATCCCTTGGGTCCCCCTGTCATGGCGGCCACACTGACTGTGCCTACATCTCACGTGATCATGCTCAGTGACCTGCACGTGGAAATCGATTATTCATCACAACTCAGTCTGTACAGTCACTACCAAGATGCCCAACGATTGCTGTGGGTATTGCAAAACAACGATTATGTTCCCTTGCCGGAAGTTTACAACCACACCGAAGAATTGTACTTTCAGTTCAAGTCCGTAACACTTAGACCACGATCCGTCGGACTCCCAGACTTTCATGCGAAGTATTGTACAGCTTATTTCATGTTTGGCGGATTTAGAATTCTCTTCAGTTTCCACAAGGTCAGTTTCTATGCATGATGGTAGGGAGAAGAAGATGAACCCAGTGTCCGCCCATGTGTATGTAAATATGCCTGCCTTTTCCTCGGTCTATCAGTGCTTTTGACACTTTCTTTTGTGGGTAAACACACACACGCGCGCGCGTGCACCACACACACACACACACACACACACACACACACACACACACACACACACACACACAGAGAGAGAGAGAGAGAGAGAGAGAGAGAGAGACTCAAGACTCAAGATATTTTATTCATTATTAGGCAATGTGAACATGTAACTGCGTGAAGATAAATAACAGATTCAAAATACAAGTTAACGATGATATAAATGTATTCATGTACCTTTCAAGAAGCCACAACATCTCTCATCTTAAATTTGTATACAAAAACAAACAAAGATAACGCACATCTTCAGGTTTGGTCGATGACATTAACAAACCCAGTGTAAACAGTGAAGGATGTGTATAATATTTAGTCTTAATTAACGTTCGCGTATACGTTTAAGAGCTGGGCAACAGAGAACAAAATAACACCTCACGTTTTTCGCTTTCAGTACATAAGGGATAAATTAAATCGTTGAACATAAACGTTTTGCATCGGTAGCGATGTAATGCCAGCTCAGGAATCCCGAGCCTAAATCTTGAGTTGACCTACTTGCCTTAGTCCTCTGAATTCCCTGGGGAACATAGGGCCGCAACCACACTCTTCCAGCGGACACGGTTTCGGGAGATCCTCTTCAGCTCGGCTCATGTCATTCTGACGGCCTTCACTTCTGCGTCGGTACTCGGCCATTTCTGCCTTGGTCTTCCCACTTTTCTTTTGCCCTGAGGGTTCCATTCAAGGGCTTGTCTTGCGATGTTGGATGGAGACTTTCTGAGGGTGTGGCCAATCCATCCCCACTTCCGTTTTCTGACATCTGATTCTATTGGAACTTGCTTGGTCTTGTTCCACAATTCTGTATTGGCAATAATATCTGGCCATCTGATGTTCACAATGTTTCGCAGACATTGTTGATAAATGTTTGGAGTTTGTGAGTGTTTGTCTTTGTTGTTCGCCACGTTTCAGAACCATACAGAAGGACAGATTTCACATTTGAGTTGAAGATTCTGATCTTGTTGTGGAGTGAGAGGGCAGAGGAATTCCAGAAAGGCTGCAGCGTAATAAAAATGTGCCTGGCTTTATTGATGCGGCTCTTGATATCCTCATCTGTACCTTCAGAGCCTAAATCTAGTCATAACATATCTTAGGTGCCTGTCTATACCTAAATGTAAATAAGGCTTTAAACTATGGTCACTGCAGAAAGCTCCATACAAGCTGAATCTATCACTAGTTTGAATATGATCGGACCAAGTTTGCCACCTACAATCAATTAGCCTTTGCCTGAAAAAACGTGTGAAGCCATGAACATTTCCAACGCCTTGACTTGCCCAAACAAAACCGAATCCATATTTAAACAGACATAAGCGAACACTTGTTACCGAATTTTTCTTACCTTTTGTATCAAGGTCAAGTAACATATCATAAGCTTTGTGCAGAATCCTGTGATTCTTCATTTGTATCAGCTTAAGCCAGTAGCGAATACACTTAACAGCAGAATTTATATATATTGGATAGCGATTTGTTCCACCATAAACAAGGTCATTGGGTGTTCGCCTATCTACTCCTAAAAATTTCTTCAAAGCAAATAAATGGACTCATTCACAATGGACAACAGCATTGTCTAGACCCCATAATTCAGAGCCATACTGCACAACTGGCTGTATCTGAGAGTCCAACAATTTCATAAATAAATTAAAAGCGTTGTTATGTAATATGTATAACCTTTTTAAGAAGATAAATCAAAGCATTCTTAGCTCTGCTTGCAAGGCCTTTGCATGCAGCAGTGAAGCTCAAGCGCGTAGAGAAAAAAAAAAAAAAAAAAAACCCTCCTAAATATTCATACGCATTCTTTCACCTTTATACAACCAGTTTTCTCTCACACTCAAATATCCACCCTTCCGAAATACCAGGATATTGCTCTTAGTCATATTAACTTTAAGTTGAAGAGATGCAGCGGCATGCATGTTGTAAGCTGTTCAATTGTGTTTACAGACCTGTAACTGTCTCTACCATCAAAACATCGTCAGCCAACAACAGAATAAGTAATTCGAATGCATCAAGTGAAAATCGAGCGCCATGTCTTCCTTTATTGATTTTATCAACCGCCAGTTCGTTAATGAAAATAGAGAACAGAACAGGGCTGCAAACATCTCCTTGCCTCAATCCTGATGTGCAAGCAATGTAATCAGTTAACATAGAACCACATTGAACTCTGGCTTTGACATCATTGTACATGCTTTTAATGCATCTGAATATTTTTCCTTTAATACCATTTTTCAATAGAATTGGCCAAAGGCTGTTTCGATTTATCGTGTCAAAAGATTTTTCGAAACCAATAAACGCAACATACAATTTTCGATTATAACCTGTGATATTGTGATCATCCACCCATTCTTGCAGTCTATTATTTATCACTATACCAAATGATTTACTACTAGCATCGCTCAAGGAAATTCCCCTATAATTGTTGGGATTATTGATATCACCCTTCTTGAAAATAGGTTTAATGATAGATTCAAACCAGTTTTCAGGAAACACACCATAATCAAATAGGTTATTAAAACAATTTCAGAAAAATATACAACTTGATCGTTCGAATTCTTAAAAAGCTCAGCAATAATGCCATCAGGACCAGCTCCTTTATGATGTTTTTAGTTTTTTAAATGCTAGCAATATTTTATCTTTAGAAATCGGATGATTCATGTAGCCTTCCATTTCAGCTTCATCTGAATCCTCATTTACTGTGTTGTCAGCATTCATCTCCAGCAAGGCTTTAAAGTATTGAAACCAGGAGTCAACTGATACATTATTTCTAGGCTGTTTTCTTTTGAAAGACGTTTTATGAACAACGTTCCAAAATTCTTTTTGGTTTTCCACCGTCGTTAGGAGTTTACCTAATAAAGCTTTGTTGAATTATTTCCTCTTCCGCTTTAATAAATTTTCATGTTTACGTCTGGTAACTACATATTCATTTTTCAGTTCAATTATTGTTTCTGCTTTCTTTTCTAATTTTACTGAATGACGAAATATCCGCAACAATCGTCTAGTGTTTCTTTTACAAAGTTTACATTCCAGATCAAACCATTTCCATGACCTTCCATTGTTGTTAAATGATATACATGTTTTCATGGATCCAGCACTTTCTCTTATACAATCATTAAAAACTTGAAGAGCATTATTTACGTTAACATCAATCAAATCAACTCCAAGATCAGTTTTTGTGTGTATTTCTTCACTGTACAAAAACCTGGTATATGTAGCAGCACACTTCTCGTCCCACACAAGTTTGTGTATGACAAAATCCTCTTTTTGCATACAAACTTCAGTTGGACATTCATTGGAAATAAAAACACATGCTGTCACTAGTAAATGGTCGGAATCAATACGGTCAACTATAGATAATTCACACGAATCAAACAAAATCATAAAAAGTTCACTTGAGAGTACGAAGTAGTCTGTGATACTGCTTCCAGAGTCAGATATGAATGTGTAGCAACCTTCATAGTCGCCTTTGCACACGCCATCCAAAATGCTCAAATCTAACACAGTGCACATGTTCAATAGTAATTTACCATAGTTGTTCAAAGTATGGTCATTTGAATGTCGAATCATATCATAGGACAAATTATTGAACTGTGGATCAAAAGTGTTTTTTACAATATAATCTTGAGAAACATCAGCTGTTCCACTGTTCAAATCTCCATTTAAAATAACATACACGTCATTTTGCAACAGAAAATCAGTTAAACATTCTTCAAGCATACTAATTCCATTGTCAATATCAAAATAAGTGAGTGGAGAGAGAGAGAGAGAGGGGGGGGGGAGGAGAGAGATGGAGAGAGAAAGAGAGAGCATAACATCACAACACGTGCGTATTTTTGTCCCGTGATTCTAAGCATGTACTTGCAAGCCCATGCAGGGGGCGGGGAGAGAAAAAGGTGTATGGTATGTGTGTGTGTGTGTGTGTGTGTGTGTGTGTGTGTGTGGTGTGTGTGCGCGTGCGTGCGTGCGTGCGTGCGTGCGTGTGTGTGTGTGTGTGTGTGTGTGTGTGTGTGTGTGTTTTAGGAGGGGAGGGAGGGGCTGACACTTTCCATATACGCTTTGAGATCTGCTTATCTTCCATGAGTTACCTTTAAGCTAGTATGGACGTGTCTCTGAACAACAGTTAACCAGGAATCGCTAACAAGCCTGATGAGTACTTCACAGAGCGAAACAGCTGTGGCTTGTTGGTACTATTGACCCACCTTTCAGAGGAGCAAGAAAACTAGCACAGCACTCACTGGACAAAGATCCATCCCTATGTCCCCTTCCTCTTACACACAAATCCGTCTTGTAAAGTTATGTATTCGACCTGATGTGTATTTTGGTGTGTCAAGGGCGTTCAACCTCTCACAAAAGCCATTAAACGCTTAGAGGCAAAGGGACGTTGTACGTAGTATACAAATAAGTAATAGAACCATTAACAAGTGTGCCTTACCCATCGCACACGGTCGAACCGTGTCAAGGAGGACGAAGCGGTCAGGTGACAGATGGCACCTAAGGTAGTAAGGAGTTTGGACCTGCCCGGCAGCGAAAGGGGAGAGGAATGTAACCACTAGGACCTCGGTGCACCAAGTGAGCGCTAAATACTCAGTCAGCTGAGGTTCTTTTGTAAACAGTCATTGAAGAGCAGGAGTCTTGGACTCGTTCGGATGGTATTGCCGTGGGTCACTGGGTTGGTTCTATTGTCAGGCTGGTTGAACGCGCGTGGATGTTGTTATCGTAGCCCTCTTTAAGATAATTACTGTGTTAAAGTGGCCTCCGAAGTCGGCGGGAATTTTCGATGTCCATCTGGTGCCAAGTGTTTGTTTGCTAATCAATTAGGTAGGGATGTGTGTAAATGCTGATGTGTGGAAGAACGTAGTGAATGGGGAATTCAGGGTACTTGTGAACTAGGGGTTTGAGAAGCAGCATGGACAAAGGCATGGCCCGAAGGGGAATCCTTTGTTTCCATCCCTATATAAACTGAGGGAGAACAACGTGAAGAAAGAACGCCAGGAGAGAGAGAGAGAAGGCAGAGGAGAGAGAGAGAGGAGAGGAGTGAGCAGGACAGAGAAAGGGTCGAGAGAAACGTGGTCTGGGAGATAGAAGAGACAGCAAAGTCTTAGGGTTGAAGACAAGCTGGAAGAGAAGAAAACTAAGTTTGAAGCCCAGAGTGGGTGAAGACAGACAAACTGAAATTGAAACCCAGAGGTGGGTGAAAGAGATGAAGAAGAAGAGTTCGACATCGAGATCCCAGAGACGACCACGAAGACCCAGTCCTGAAACCTGGAGCCAGTCAACCAAGGGCATCACCATCAAGCAGTGCTGAAGAAGACGTGAAGAGACTTTTCAAGAACTGTGGTGTGGTGTGAAAGCGTGGTTGTGTGTGTGAAAACCTGGCCAGGTAAGAAGTCATTTTATTATAACCCGGGATTAGGAAGTATTGATCTTTTATGTTTTGATCATTTCATCTTGTGTAATTGGATTGTTCATGTTTGATTATAAGTAGCATAGAAATTGTATTTCTTGTGCTCAGTCGTGTTAGGAGAGGAACGAATGCATAACATCTCATTCCCAGAGAGAGGTGAATGTTTGGTGCATGCATGAGTGTGCATATGCGTGTATGAGTGCAGAGATAACCTTGGTGTGTTAAACCTGACCAATAATACATCAACTTAGTGCACTTAAGCAATACCATCACGATTTCCTCCCTCCTGGACAAAGTGGCGAGCCTGCCAGGATCGCATGGCCCAAATTAGTCTCAGGCAGGAAACAAAGTGAGTGCTAAAGTAGTACTGGGGTGAAGCGTCCACTAAGGGCAATTTTAATTAGCTCTTCTAATTATTTCCTTTAGTTCTTTGAGTGTTGAGTATTGACTTGTGTGTAGGGTGGTTGTATTAATCAAAGGTCGTTCAGAGAAATGAAGAACGAGGTTCTAGTCTTAACTCTCACAGAAGCTGTGGTTTAAGATTAAGGCTCCTTTGTGTTAGGAACACTACCACTGGTTGGTGTACTCATAACGGTTAATAGATAAACTGTTTACTGATTTTTTTTTCCGGGTCTATAAGCGTAACTGTTTTAGTGGTGCTAAAACATATCAGAAAAAAAAATGGCTGAAGAAAGTTTTACCCCCATAGAGAAACTAGTAAGTTTTGGGAAAGAAATGGGATATGCAGGAGATGAGCTGCGTAGATTCATTGAAGCTCAGCAGAAGACTGAGAGAGATGAAAGGGCTGAAAGAAGGAAGTTTGAAAAGGAACAGCTCGCAGCTGTCAAAAGTAATCTAGAGGCAGAAACTGCTGCGTCGAAGGCTAAAGCAGATGCAGCAGATGCAGAGAGTGCAGCTGCCAAAACAAGAGCAGATGCAGAGAGTGCAGCTGCTAAAGCGAGAGCAGATGCAGAGAGTGCAGCGAGGGCTAGAGCAGAAGTGGAATAGGAGATTTTAGCCAAACAAATTGAGTTGGAAAGAATAAAATCTGAAAATCGTAGTGAAATAGACACCAGTTCTGAGTCAGTAGGCTGCAGACTAAGCTGCGCACCTAGACTTAAACTCCCACTATTCAGAGAAGAAACTGATTCGATCGATGCCTATATCAGTCGGTTTGAATCGGTTGCCGAGCACGAGGGCTGGCCTGAATATGACTGGGCAATAAACCTGTCTGCCTTGTTGACAGGTCGTGCGTTACACACTGTTTCCACCTTACCCAAAGATGATCAGAGGGATTTTGACAAGGTGAAACAAGCAGTACTAAAGGCATATGATTTGACTGAAGAAGGTTTTAGGCGTAAGTTTTGCGAGGCGAGAATCGAACATGGTGAGACATACACACAGTTCAGAGTTAGACTGGATCACTATTTCAACACGTGGGTAGAACTTAGCGGAGTGGACCTTGATTTTGAAGGTCTCAAGACACTGGTGATGAAGGAACAGATACTTGATGGTTGTGGGACGGGCCTCACAATCCACATTAAGGAAAAAGGTGCAACCACAATAGCTGAGGTGCTTCAGATGGCAGAGACTTACCAGGAAGCGAGGCGTGATTTGCCTGAACAAGAGGAAAGCCCGGAAGCATATTCAGAGGATAGCAGGCTAGCACATGACTCACACGATGAGTCAGTATTGCACGCCCGTAGGCCCACGACGTCACGTGAGCAAACAAGGGTGAAGGCCCACGTGGATAAGGCCATAGATAGACGTACCTGCTTCTTGTGCGATAAGACAGGACACTTGGCTAGAGATTGCCGATTTAGACCTCAGAAAGCTGCAGCAATGAGGGTCAGGCCAAGCGAAAGGCAGGCAGCAAAAAATGAAAAAGATGACAGTGTTATTTTGTCTGGACTGTGCTGTGTGTTCACAGATTCAGTTGATAACATGGATGTGCACAAAGGCAGAGTATGGGACAATGTGGTTAATGTCATTAGAGACTCTGGGTGCACTGGCGTAATGGTGAAGGAGTCCCTGGTTAAGAAGGGACAATTCACAGGTAAAACACAGGGGTGTAGACAAATAGATGGAACAGTAGCAGAATTCAAAACGGCCCTGGTGTTCGTTGATAGACCATTCTATAGTGGATTCGTACAGGCTTTGGCTGTCCCAAAGCCGCCGTATGATCTGGTAATTGGAAACATTCCAGGAGCACGCGGGTACGGAGACCCAGACCATGATTTCTGTGTTGAATCAGGGAAAAGAATTCACGGGAGAGAACGCCCCAGGCAGTCACACACTCCAAAAAGCATTGGAGCGTGTCCAGTGAGGCTAACCCCACTCACTTACGGGAGGAACAAAAGGGCGATTACTCTCTTAGAAAACTGTTTGGTTTCGCTCACACAAGGCAGAAGAAGCGTGTTAAGGAGGGTACCATCGGTTTTGAGATAAAGGATGGGGTATTGTACCGAACTTTCATTCACATGAGTTCGGGGAAAACGAAGAAGCAGGTTGTCGTTCCTAGGCAGCGCAGAAAGGCGGTGATGTCCGAAAATCATGTGACGTCAGCCTCGGGCCATCTCGGTAGGAAGGCCACACAAAAGGTTGTGACGCGAGAGTACTACTGGCCGGGTATCCTAGGTGATATCAAACGTTTCTGTGCACATTGTAGCACATGCCGCGGGGTAGGCAAGGTGTGTGTACAGAAAAGGAGATCAGACCAGTCTCACAAAAAGGGGGCAGTAGTCCAAAGTGAAATGGTCGTGCGAATTAGCAAGTAGTGTGTGCGTGTGTCTTTTGCAGCGTCGTTTATGCGTGACGTGGCTGGTTGCGGGCCATGTGTATGAAGAGAAAGGAAGAGAATTTCTGTAGAAACATAATGTTTATATATATATGGCCACACTAATTAGAGCTGGTGGAAGTTTCAGACTGGTGTTGATATTTGCTTGGTGAGTGCGTATGGTATTGATTTTTCTCTAATTTTGTTGCAAGGTAAATCTTGCGTGCATTCTCTGGTGTAAGGAGGCTTATTAGAGGCCTAGATTAGAGTTGGTTTAAATGAGAGAATTGTGAGAGTTTCAGCTCCTTGAATGTGTTTTAGCCAATGCAGGGCATTGTCTTCAAATGGGGGGAAATTTGTCAAGGGCGTTCAACCTCTCACAAAAGCCATTAAACGCTTAGAGGCAAAGGGACGTTGTACGTAGTATACAAATAAGTAATAAATCATTAACAAGTGTGCCTTACCCATCGCACACGGTCGAACCGTGTCAGGAGGACGAAGCGGTCAGGTGACAGATGGCACCTAAGGTAGTAAGGAGTTTGGACCTGCCCGACAGCGAAAGGGGAGAGGAATGTAACCACTAGGACCTCGGTGCACCAAGTGAGCGCTAAATACTCAGTCAGCTGAGGTTCTTTTGTAAACAGTCATTGAAGAGCAGGAGTCTTGGACTCTTTCGGATGGTATTGCCGTGGGTCACTGGGTTGGTTCTATTGTCAGGCTGGTTGAACGCGCGTGGATGTTGTTATCGTAGCCCTCTTTAAGATAATTACTGTGTTAAAGTGGCCTCCGAAGTCGGCGGGAATTTTCGATGTCCATCTGGTGCCAAGTGTTTGTTTGCTAATCAATTAGGTAGGGATGTGTGTAAATGCTGATGTGTGGAAGAACGTAGTGAATGGGGAATTCAGGGTACTTGTGAACTAGGGGTTTGAGAAGCAGCATGGACAAAAGCATTTCCCGAAGGGGAATCCTTTGTTTCCATCCCTATATAAACTGAGGGAGAACAACGTGAAGAAAGAACGCCAGGAGAGAGAGAGAGAGAGAGAGAGAGAGAGAGAAGGCAGAGGACGAGAGAGAGAGAGGAGAGGAGAGGAGTGAGCAGGACAGAGAAAGGGTCGAGAGAAACGTGGTCTGGGAGATAGAAGAGACAGCAAAGTCTTAGGGTTGAAGACAAGCTGGAAGAGAAGAAAACTAAGTTTGAAGCCCAGAGGTGGGTGAAGACAGACAAACTGAAATTGAAACCCAGAGGTGGGTGAAAGAGATGAAGAAGAAGAGTTCGACGTCGAGATCCCAGAGACGACCACGAAGACCCAGTCCTGAAACCTGGAGCCAGTCAACCAAGGGCATCACCATCAAGCAGTGCTGAAGAAGACGTGAAGAGACTTTTCAAGAACTGTGGTGTGGTGTGAAAGCGTGGTTGTGTGTGTGAAAACCTGGCCAGGTAAGAAGTCATTTTATTATAACCCGGGATTAGGAAGTATTGATCTTTTATGTTTTGATCATTTCATCTTGTGTAATTGGATTGTTCATGTTTGATTATAAGTAGCATAGAAATTGTATTTCTTGTGCTCAGTCGTGTTAGGAGAGGAACGAATGCGTGACATCCCATTCCCAGAGAGAGGTGAATGTTTGGTGCGCGCATGAGTGTGCATATGCGTGTATGAGTGCAGAGATAACCTTGGTGTGTTAAACCTGACCAATAATACATCAACTTAGTGCACTTAAGCAATACCATCACGATTTCCTTTCTGGACATGGTGTTTGCTCCTTTTTGTATTTGAAAATTGAAGGGTCCAGGTTCTATCATTGTTAGTGCAATACATATTTTTTGCAAGTTCTGTATCAACCTCTGTGCCCTTTATGATTGTGGAGAGGCGTCCGGCGATTTAAACCAGAGAGAAAACATTTGAGAAAATGCCACTCTCCCCATATGATTCAATCTGATGTATATATTATCATGTGCGTGTGTGTGCGCGTGTGTGTGGCTTTTCTTTTCTCTTGAAATTCTTTCTTGCTTGTTGCATTTGGTTGTAAGGTAGACAACAGGAAGAGTGGTGTTGTACAATTTTTGAGAAGGGTAAACATATCGATACAAACGGTTTGACTTTACTTCTTATTACCTTCATGATTATCACCATCATCCGTTGAATCAGATTTACATGTCTTGAGTGGGTTGGTTTGTATATGTCCACTTTCTTGTGCCGTTTTCTTTCTTAAACCAAATGACACGTGTACAAATCGAGCAATGATTCAGGAGGTCTTTTTAAAGTATTAGAACAAGGTAGAGATGGCAAGAAACTTTCAGAGCATTTTGAATCACAAAACATGCTGGTTCTCAATTCTTCGGACAGTTCCACATATTCTAACTGGCAGTATTATGTCGTAATTCTTGAACTTTCTAGAATTCTCCATGATTGTTGATTGGCTGTTCTGCCTTATGCTTCGAGAACTTTCGATTTCATTATCTATAAGTCATTGAGAAAAGGAGAGAGCAAGAGTGATGTGAAGAGACCGGATGTAAAAGTGTGTAAGGGGGGGCGCTTTCTTGTTTTGCGATAGGCGTTGTGTGTTAAACCGTGAGTCTTCTGTTATTACTGAATACTTTGAATTTGTTATCTGAGTGAACTCTTACTCTGTGCGGATCGATTCATCGAAAGATTGTGTGTGTGTGTGTGTGTGTGTGTGTGTGTGTGTGTGTGCGTGCGTGTGTGTGTGTGCGCGCGCGCGTGGAGGTGTGTGTGTGTTGCTGTCGCAGATTCAGTCGATACCAGAAAAGCTGGAAGACGGTCAGTGGAACTGCTCGGTGCCTTATTGGCCCCACTTCCAGCCCCACCTGGCCTGTAACCTTAGAGTACAGTGCTCTGGGGGAGAAGATGAAGAACACTGTTGGCACCAGACCTGCAGCCCCAATGGCTTCATGGTGGACGACCACTGCTATGTACTGGTCAGACCAACCGCACCACTCGCTCACACCGAGGCCAGGGACGTCTGCAGAAGGAATGGAGGGTCACTTGGCGATGTTCACTTCCATGGAGAAAATGGAGGCACTGAAGGAAATGGTGTGGGGTCGCAGCCGAAAGTTCGATTTCTATGTGGGACTGAGCACTGTTCCGTTCAGTGCTCCATTACTGTACGTTACTTAATATATGGCATCTAGCATGCAATTATTTACCTAAGTAAGTCAAAGGGTATAGCTTGAATAATTAAATGCATCATTAGAAAGTTTTTGTCCAGTAATTGATTGGCACATTGATACATTAACCTCACATGACAGATCATGGGATGCACACTTTTTATTGAACATAAAAACTTTTAGTCTGTTGCCTTCTCTATCCCATAAGAAGTGATTAACAGTGGGCTAACACCCTATTGCGTTTGAGCTTACGTTGTTGTAAACGTTCCGGTAAGATATTTCTCTTGCTTTGGGAGAAAGTTCTGCTTTTGTAGGTACATCTGCAATAATGAAATTCAGGAACAAAGGATCTAGAAGACCAATATTCAATATTCAGTTAGTAATGTTCAATAAATTAAACGTATATGAATGTTTAAGGGAGATGGAAGAGCTGGTTATGGATAGTTATAAGTAATATCGCTTTACGAATTTATTAATTTCTATGGTAGTCAAAAACGGAGACACAAGAGCCTGTCTGCTTTCTGTTTTGGGCAGTCTTTTGTGGAATTGGTCAATCGTAGACTTTGACCGTCTCATCTTCTGAGCTACTTCATCGTTATTATCCCCCCCCCCCCCCCCCCACTCTCCCGTCTTCCTTCCAGTCATTCTGACTCCCCATCCGTAGGCATGCCCAGTGTTGAATTACTGCAGCCCAGGCACCCCATTCACAAGGACAGTCAGTAGCGAGCTGTCAAGAGGCAACCCACCAAAGGGCACTCTGCACTGCTACTGCTGCTTCGGTGGTGTTCAGTGGTGCCTGTTCTGATCCAACAAACGCAGCACACCACCTGCTAAGCCCGGTATTGAAGATCATAATCGCTAAGTCGCGCAGCCAACATGAACGAGCGTGCCGCTTCAGAAGGCGCCACCACGTCATCCAACCATAGTCCATCCAACCATAGTCCATCCAACCATAGTCCATCCAACCATAGTCCCAGTGAGCTTACCAATTTTGCCACCACGTCATCCAACCATAGTCCATCCAACCATAGTCCATCCAGCCATAGTCCATCCAGCCATAGTCCATCCAACCATAGTCCATCCAACCATAGTCCCAGTGAGCTGACCAATTTTGCCGACCTCGACCTGGACTCACCAAGAACACAAACATGGACAGAAGATCGAAACTGAGGTCACCATGAGCGCTGGGCATGAAGAGCCACAGAACTTTTCCCATGCTGATCGATGAGGATGAAGATGATAAAGATGATTCATTGAGTACTGTTGCAGTCTGAGACCGCACAACAGCGCTGTAATATGCGTCTATTTTTGTAATGTATCCCGGCGTCAGCCAGGCCTGAGAAATATTGACACCTGCAGTGTTGGTCAGAAAATGTTAGCCATACTCTCAGAGACACATCCAGTATATAGATGAATTTGGACTGTGTGATCCCATTCTTTCTACATGAGCCTGTAATAAAAGCAACCTGCGTTAAAGTCAGTCGGGGCAAAAAAGTACCTGTGGAGTATGTTATAATTCAAGCTTATACAGCATGGACAAATTTATTCTCCACAAAAGTCGGCCAACTTTTTCATCCAAAGATCTTATCAATAGTGTGAAAAGTTTCCTTTTTCCCCTTCAAAAGTGAAATTACTTTGTTCCTTTTTCTTTCAGAAATGACGGCTATGAATTCCATTTCAAATTGATCATAACTAACAGTGTGACTGAGTCTTCGTTTGGATCTTTTCATCATTTTGAACTTATAATGACCCCCCCCCCCCCTCGTCGCCCACCCCCCCCCCCCCTCCCTCTTACCTTTTAAATCAAGAAAAAATTCACAGAACAATTTTAGAGAGGGATTGCATGACTGACTTAAGTCGCAGGAGTGCAGTAGCCAAGATGTGGCTGACTGGATGTCAACTCAAAGTATTGAAACTGAAACTGTTCAGTGTTGCCTCTCCGACGGCAGTGCAAACCTGAACCCTTTCCTGTTCTAAGTCGGAAAGACCGGGACAGGAAGAGGAACACAGAGTGCAGACTCTCAAATCAAATTTACGACTTATTTATTAAGTCTTCCATTAGCAACGTATGGTGACGATCTAGTTATAAAATCCTTCAGTAGCAACGTACGGTTACAATCTGGTTATTAGGTCCTTCGTTAGGGGTTTACTCCCGTAGCCTTTGCCTTTCCCAAGGCAGCCTGCAAAGCAGCAGGACCCATTGACCCATGGTTGGGAGACTCATGGAGGGTGGGGTCGCCTATCTACCCATGCAGGTCTAAAGACCTGCCCACCGCCCGCAGTATACTGGTTGCTGCTGCAGACCCTTTGCAGCAGCAAAGGCCTTTGGCCTGACGATCAGCCTGCGGAAGACAGAAGTGATGCTCCAACCAGCACACGGCCTCTCTCCTCCAGAACCAAAGATTGTGATCGAGGACACGACCCTGAACAATGTTGACAGTTTCACCTACCTGGGGAGCTGTTTGTCTTCATCGTGTGGCTTGGATAAAGAAGTGTCGAACAGACTGGCAAAAGCAGGAGTTTCCTTCGGCAGGCTTTGGAACAAAGTGTGGGGGGAGCGTGGCATCACTCTAAGTACCAAGCTGGCAGTATACAGAGCAGTCGTTGTCACCTCGCTGCTCTACGGCTGAAAGACCTGGACACTGTACAGGAAACAACTGAAGACTGGATCAGTTCCACCTCCACTGCCTGTGTAAGATCATGGGCATCTTCTGGGAGGACAGGAGTTTCAACACAGAAGTGCTTCGCAGAGCAAAGATGCCTGGTATCGAGGCGCTGATCATGAAAGCACAGTTGAGGTGTTTGGGCATGTGGTATGTATGCACGACACGCAACTTCCAAAAATGGTCTTCTTCTCTGAGCTGGCAGCTGGAACAAGGAACACTGGGCGGCCACTCAAACGCTTCAAAGACTGCCAGAAAGTATCACTGGCAGCCTGTGGCATCCCACTTTATGGCTGGGAAACACTTGCCACAGACCGCAGTGCCTGGCGACTTGCTGTCCACAAAGGAGTGAATAGCTTCGAAGAGAAACGTTTGCAGGAATTGGACCAGAAGCGCCAAGCCTGCAAAGAGAGGAGACCTGACCCAATGACAGCTGTCGCATGCCCAGAGTGCGGACGTATCTGTGTGTCCAGCTTTGGCTTGCGCTCACACACGCAGAGTCACTGAAGTCTTCATCCACCACAACGGACATCCTTGATGAATAAGTCCTTCATTAGCAACGTCTGATGACAATCTATTTATCAAGTCTTCCATTAGCAACGTATGGGTACAATCTAGTTATAAAACCCTTCACTTGCAACGTACGGTGACAATCTAGTTATAGAATCCTTCACTAGCAACGTATGGTTACAATCTAGCTTGTAAGTTCTTCATTAGCAACGTATGGTGACAATCTACTTATAAAATCCGTCACTAGCAACGTATGATTGCAATCTAGTTATAAAATCCTTCACTAGCAACGTATGGTTACAATCTAGTTATAGAATCCTTCTCTAGCAACGTATGGCTACAATCGAGTTAGTAAGTCCTTCACTAGCAACGTATGGTGACAATCTAGTTATAAAGTCCTTCACTAGCAACGCATGGGTACAATCTAGTTAATAAGTTCTACATGAGCAACGAATGGGTACATTTAGTTATTAAGAACGTCACTAGCAGCGTATGGAATTTCGAGTTTTTGAGAAACTGATGTCGTCAGCGTACATACGTAGAAATATTCTTGTTATTCCGTCAACATTTCCATGATATTGCTTTAACTTCAACTTTTCTTTAGCTGATGTCGCTGTATACATTTTTTCCTGAGAAAAAAATCATGTAGTCTAAAACAAGCAGATAATACATGCGACATGTTTTCTCCGTACCTAACACTAACATATAATCTGAAGGTCATGGGAGATTCATTGGGTTCTGTCCCACAAGGTGCATTTGAAATCACATCTCTGATGTCTTTGAAATGTCGCCCTTGTTTTCCAATATCGTGCACTTTTGCCTGAAATATGTTGTCTGATATTACTTTTCAGACAGAATTGGGAAATTTCGTATCAGCTAGTGATTTTTATCACTTAGCAATGGTCGAAAATTGTACATGTTGACCATGGTACTGGCGTATCATTCAGCAATTTTTTTTTATCACTTAGAAATTGTAGAAAATTGAACACTTTGACTATGGTATTTGCTTGTCTGTGAACACTTTGTTAACTTTGGACTATAAAAGAATACCAGTTATCATCCAATATATCACTTACACACACACACACACACACACACACACACACACACACACACACACACACACACACACACACAGAAAGAAAGAAACAATCACACAAAAAAGGCCTTAACTTTGAAGTGAGATCTTCAAATATTGATGGCATCATACTAGTTTGAATGCTTTTTGCATGAGTTTCTCCCGCTGTACCCTGAAATCGATCGACAGATTGATAGGACTGGAAGTTTGATATTCGTTTGTATGATGTCACTGACAGAGTTATACAAACAACTACCTGATGTTGTTTCTAACACAGGTACCACACCACTGTACGATTCGATGATGGGACTACGGCCTTCAATGCCCCTATCATATACCTCGGTGAGTGTGTGTGTGTGTGTGTGTGTGTGTGGTGTGTGTGTGTGTGTGTGTGTGTGTGTTAATGTGTGTGTGTCTGAATGTGTGTGTGAGTGCGGGCGCGTGTATGCGTGTGTGCGCGCGCGCGCGCGCGCGCGTGTGTGTGTGTGTGCGTGTATGTGCGTGTGTGTATGTATGTGTGTGTGCGCGCGCGCGCACGCGAGAGAGAGAGAGAGAGAGAGAGAGAGAGAGAGAGAGAGAGAGAGAGAGAGCCCTTGCGCGTTTGAAAAAGGTGAAAAGAGAGAGAGGGAGGGTGGGAAGAATTACAAATGTAAGAGCGAATAATTCGTATTGTCCATATCATGTTCTTGTAAGCCATATCATATCAGAACTGTTGCTCTTGAACAGAGAAATATCGGTTCTTCCCATTGTGTGGTACTGTGAAGATGGTCATTGGTGACTTTGGTGACCTTACTGAATGTAATGAAAGACGAACTGTACATTACATATGTGAGCTGTCAGAAAAATCAGAACAATCTGAAGTTCCCACACTCGTCTCGCTGCCAGACTTGGGGAATGGAACCACCTTCCCACACCAACTTTCCTCATCTTTAATTCGCTGCCCTCACCAGCACTGGACCTTCAAATTTCTGGCTTGTGACGTCGAAAGTCGCTGCCTGGCCACAACTTACGTCACAGACCCTGAGTGGGACACGTCTCTTTCGTCATGGTGCGAAGCGTCCCACACTCTATTTCCGTCGTACTTTCTCTGTGAGCGAGAGAAGCAAGTTGTTCCGTTCACTCTGGTCTGCGATTCTCGAGAGGACTGTTACGACGGCGGTGATGAAGAGTTCTGCACCTATCCGCCGTGTCCACCCCACGCCCCCATTCCGTGCGGAAACAGTGGACAGGTGAGTCACTTTGAATGAGACTATAAACCGAGGTTCCGTGTGTGAACGGACGCATGACATCTTGCAGACACATAAAACCCAATCACCAACTTTCGGAAGAGAAACGAGTTTGGCTGTTAGCATGGATGACACGTTACATTCAGCATGCACCCTGCGTGAGGAATGGAAAGAATGAAGGCAGTCAGGACATTGAATGAACGATATTGCCTGGATGACGCGGGAAACGACTGAATGAAGCGCCGACAGGCAGCTCTTCGGTCGGCACTACCCAAGTAGGCAGCCCGTTGCGTACACGAGAGTGTGGATTGTCAGCGCCTGAAACGTTTGGCAGGACGCTTCATAAATGCTATGTCGTTGTTCTGTTAGTAGTTATGGTATTAGTAGTAGTGCTAGTACTAGTAGTAGTAATGTTGTTAGTATTGTTAATGCCAAGACAAGGTAAGACGGCAACAAGGCATGACAAAGAGTTGTCTTGTTTGTACACCTACAGTCGGTACAATTCTTCGCAAAAAGGTGACTTTTCGCGCGTCTCAACTGAAGACCAAGCACCACCAAGCAGTCTAATAATGATTGAATTGAAATATTTACTCCCAAACAAGTCTCCTACAGCCTCCATACAGTAGCTCAGAACGCAGGGTATATGCAAGTCATTTCTCTATACATGATCTAAGAGTACTAATAACTTATGGTCACGCGCGCAAAGGTATGACCAAAAGCCTCACAGGCAGACCTTACAGCAAAGGTATGACCAAAAGCCTCACAGGCAGACCTTACAGCAAAGGTATGGCCAAACAGCCTCACAGGCAGACCTTACAGCAAAGGTATGGCCAAACAGCCTCACAGGCAGACCTTACAGCAAAGGTATGGCCAAACAGCCTCACAGGCAGACCTTACAACGTCACTGTGATGAAATGTAGAGGCGCCGGTCAGTTTGAGCTGGCTCCTCATTACCAGCTAACAGAACCCAATGTAGGTAAAGAACCGGAGAGGTTATTCGACTCGCATGTGAGGAACACATGGAATAGCAGAATGAGAGGCAGAGAGAAAGTGGGGAAGGAGGAGGGTGTATAGGTGCAATTCCGCTAACAACACCTGAGAAAAACACACTAACTCACCCCCCCCACACACACACACACACACACAACCTGTCTCTGTCTTTCTCTCTCTCTCTCTCTCTCTCTCTCTCTCTCTCTCTCTCTCTCTCTCTCTCTCCCCCCCCCCCCCCCCCTAATTTCACATAATTTGGGTAAAAGACGTACAATGAAAATATTATTACCTCTACAGCACACACACACACACACGCGCGCGCGCGCACATACACACACGCACACGCACATGCACATGCACACATGCATACGCGCGTGCACATGCACACACACACACACACACACACACACACACACACACACACACACACACACACACGCGCGCACCTCTAAATTAACTTGGAACAACCATATTGAACATATTATCAACGAAGCCAGCAAATCTCTTAATCTTCTTTAAGTGATCAGTAAACAAAATTGGGGTGCAGATACACAAACTTTAGTACACCTTTCGACATCTCTCGTAAGATCAAAATTATCATACGCACAAGAAGTGTTCTTCAGCGCACCAAACTACTTACTTAAAAAGTTGCAAAGCATAGACTGCAAGGCATTTAGACTCGCACTAGGTGTTCCATTTCATGCCAGTGCATCAGGAACGTATTACGAAGCCGGAGTTCTGCCCCTTGACGACTATAGAAACTTGGCCTGTGCTAAATTCATCTTACGTAGCTCAGCTGTTCAGAACTCAAGCAAAGATGAATTAGCTTTACGATCAGATTTCCATTTCCCGAAGCGAGCTAGATCTATTAAATCTAATACAACTATAATGACATATTCCTTAAAATTACTGAAAGACGCTGAGATTGATCCCAAGAATATTGCTGATCGTTTTCCTGTATCCCCGATTCCAAATTGGGAATTGCACACTGCATGTTTTGATTATAAATATACTGATCTACAAAAGAATGTTAACAATAATATATTGTCCTCTCTTGCCAAATCTTATATCGATAGTAATTATTCACACCACCTTAAAGTTTTCACCGATGGATCACTGTTAAATGAAAAGGCTGAAAGTAGTTTTGTTATTCCTACCCTTAAAGTTGAAAAATCTTTTCATCTCGGAAATGAAATGAGGCAGGGAACAGTAAACGATAAACAGTAAACAGTTTACTGTTCCCTGCCTCATTTCATTTCCGATTTTGTTTTGATTAAATTGAGGTTATTTGTATTTGTTTCTGTCCATCTGTGTGTTTGTCTTTTGATCTCCCTTGCATCTTAGGGTGGATCCTCAAGCGTAGGCTCAAAGATTGTCCCCTACATTTTATACTATTTCCATAATGTCTTTAGTTTTTCAGCAACTTTTTTCCTCCCCACATTTTCGTTTGGTTTCATTTACTACTCTTCGCTGGCTGCTTTTGGGGTGCTATTGGATTCTTTTTTGCACCCTTGGTGGTGAGAACACCACAGTATTATGGACTGTGGTGTGTCTCTATTTGACGCCAGGAGCGCAGACAACCAGCCGTGTCTCCCTGATGAGTCCGACCCAGCGGACGAAAGGCCTCGGAGCAGGCAATACAAATATATCTGCCTTCAAAAGGGATTGCGATGGTTCCCTTATGCAGCTAGTGAAGAGTTTTCATATCTGTAACATATTTTCTTAATTTCATGTTCCCAGTATCTCCATCTTCCAATCCCCCCCCCCCCCCCCAAGTCCAAATTTTTGCCAAGTCATTACTATGAAGATAGTTCAGTTGTTGGCCTGCGCTTGTTTTTTTCCCCACTATTAGATTGTTCGTCTGTGTATTTGTCTGACTTTATTCAAGTTTAAAAGGCTGTGCCAGTCTTGAATAAAAGTTACTCTGTGTTAGGTTTTCTTATGGGAGCAAAAAATACCCAACTTGTTTACTGCTTTTCATCTCGGGAAGGGGTATTCTATCTTCACGGCTGAGCTGGTGGCAATTCTAATGGCGCTTAACTTTCTTGTTGATACTCCACTTACTATCTACAAAACACTTTTCTGTGTGGATTCTAAATCTGTCCTACAAGGCCTTGAATCTATTGCTGTAAAAATCGAGGTGAGGTGATTTTAGAAATAAAACATCTTGTCAGTATATCAAGAGGTACAACAGTTGACTTTTGCTGGATCCCGTCTCACTGTGGGATTTCTGGTAATGAGTGGGCTGACCGGGCTGCCAGAAAAGGAGCACGAAAGTCCGATGAATCCATAGAAATTAACATTCCTCTGTGTTTATACGAAGGATATGGTCTCTTAAAAAAAAGACGTGCATTGAAAAGGTTTATGAAGCCTACAAAAACTTGGTTCTTATTAAAATACATCCACCTCACTCCAAACTGCTCTGCTGTGACAAATCCCAGTCAGTTACTTTTTCTTCTACCAATGCCGCTAAAAGTGGAAAGATTACCTATCAATTGGCCAACACAAATGTACTTTAAAAAAAAAACGAAAACTTGAATCCCTCTTTTACAGGCTTAAGCTAAACGCTTTCCGTACAAAATTTCGCAAAAATTTAAATTGCATCTGCGGAGCAGTTGAAAGTTTCACAACCCAGCATCTTCTTTTCCACTGCGCATATTTCAAAAATGAAAATCCTGACTGCTTGCGATTTGATGGCACGTGTATTTTCCAGAACTTACAAGGTCTTGTTTCTTTTGTTAATTCCTTGATGATTAGTCCAATGGACTCTTTTTTGTAACAAGTGTTCCTACAGATATGACGCTTAACATTTTGGTTATAGCAGATATCCTGTACACCTTTATGTTTTAATACTTGCTTTGGCTAATGTTTAGCCTAGTTGTAAAGAATTTTAGTATGAATCACTATATATAGCTAACTGCTCGTAACAAATTTCTTATCGGTCCATCAACACACACACACGCACACACACACGCGCGCACACACACGCACGCACACACACACACACACACACACACACACACACACACACACACACACACACACACACACGCACACATGCAGACACACACTACTTCCCTAACTCTGTCTAAAATCACTTTATGTGAATAGACGTTAAATTGAAGAACGAACGAACGAACACACACACACACACACACACACACACACACACACACACACACACACACATACAACACATGCACATCTACACACATGCAGACGCGCGTGCACACACACACACACACACACACACACACACACACACACACACACACACACACACACACACACACAGAGCTTTCCTCGTGTTGTCTGCTGTATGAGTGATATGCTTTTCTCCTCCATATTATTGTATTATTGTTTGTTTGTTTGTTTGTTGTTTTTTTCAACGATAACCAAATTCTTTAAAAATCTTAATTGTATCTACAGTGTTTTTCTCGCCTTGACTGGTGCCGCAACGGGGCAGACTGCTTGAATTCTGCAGACGAAGAATTGTGCAGCCGCTGTGCGTTCTTGTTCATCCATAGGTTGTTCGCCAGATTCCATTCAATCAGGAAACCGTGGACTCCTGCTACGTTTACACTTGAAACGAAACGCTCTGTGGTCCCGTATTTTATTAAGAACTTATGGACCTCCGGTTTTCAAGACACGAATGACGTCACATGGTGTCCAACGACCCACTTCCAGTGTACCAGCGAGGACTACTGTCTGCCAGTGTTTCTACTCTGCAATGGCGTGCACGACTGTCCAGGTCACGAGGACGAGGCCGCCTGTGGACAGTCCAGGTGTCCAGGTTATTACCGGTGCCGGGGTTCCCACGTGTGCCTGCACGCTGATCACATGTGTGACGGGTTCAACCATTGTCCGCAGCATGATGACGAACGATTCTGCCATCACTCCTGTCCCACGAGCTGCACGTGCCAGGGTTTGTCTTTTCACTGCAGGAGGGGGGTCGGTGTGGAGGACTATCCTGACGTGCGTTATCTGGATGCCAGCCACAGTGGACTGAGGCTGGAACATCTGTGCAAGAACACCATATTGGTGTTTGTGGCTCTGCAGCACTGTGACCTCATCTTCCTCCATCTTCCCCGACTGTCAAACCTGGTGATTCTGGACGTCAGTTATAACAAGATCCGCAGCGTGACCTTAGACCAGGTGAAACAAGCAAGTCAGCTGAAAGTGTTGCTGCTGACAGGTAACCCACTGGGTGGTATGTTTGAAGGCAGCGAGTCATTGGTGTCAAACTGTTCACACAGTCTGCGCATCCTTCACCTGTCCAACGTACCCATGTCTCACCTGTCTGTCCAGGTGTTGAAGGGGTTCCCCGCTCTGACCGTCCTCAACCTGTCAGACAGTGGTGTACGGCAGGTGACCGGGGTGTTGCCCACACCACAGCTACAGACACTGGACGTGACAGGCTGCGGGCTGCACCAACTCCCACGTCGCTGGCTCAGCTCCCTGAACAAGCTGCACTCTGTGTACACCGACGTCCCCCACACTGTGTTGTTCTCAGCACCTGCCGCCAGGCTTCAATCTTCAACACTGTCACTCCCCTGCCTCACCCCTCACCTGCCACAGTCTGCTGCGTTCGTCCGCTCTACTCGCTATGACAGCAGTCTTGGCAGCGTTGGTTCTACTGGGCAACCTGTCAATCCTCTTCCTCCTCAGAAGACCACAACACGTAGAGAGGAGAATGGACACCAACACAGGAGTTGTCCTCTTTATGTCACAGCTGTCCGCATCGAACCTGGTGATGGGCGTGTATCTGCTGGGGCTGTGTCTGGCTGACCAGCTGTTCCACGGTCAGTACCTGTGGGAGGACAGGTGGTGGAGACATAGTTCCTGGTGCGCTTTGTCCAGCTTCTTGTACTTGCTGTCTGTCCAGGTGTCTACCTCTATCTTGACGTGTTTCACAATGAATCACTGTTGTAATCTGGCCCAGCCAGGCCTACAGGTGTGGGGCAGAAGCAGGTGATCACCTTCAGCGTCCTGTGTTGGGGGATGGGCTTAATTCTGTCCCTTGCAGCACATCTTTCTCCTTGGTCTTTCCACCATGAGACCAGCTTTTGTGTTCCTTTCCCAGTGAATTATGTTCCAAATGCTCTTCACACAGACACGCGCGTTTTTGTCGTGTTGAACACTCTGCTGATGGGGCTGACACTGGCAGGTCAGGTGTACATCTACAACGCCGTTCATGCCGACCCCATTGTGTTTCTGGTCGACCCTCAAAGATCTCACCAGCTGAGCTTGGCTCGTCGTACCATTAACATTTCAGTGACTGACGCCTGCGGCTGGTTTCTGGTGGCTGTCCTGGTGTTGCTGTTGCCTGTACAGCAGTCCACGCCTCAGGGAATCCGTTCTACTGTGACAACGTTCGTCCTGCCTGTCAACATGGCGCTGAATCCTGTTCTGTACGTGCTGAACTTGGCTTTGGAGCAGCAGAAAAACACTCAGATACAGCGCGTCCTGCAACGTTTGGGCAGAAAGGTCAGCAGCAAATGAACAACAACAAAATGAACTTTCCTGCCTCTCACAGACAGTATACTTGATATAATAATAATAATAATAAATCGAGCTTATATAGCGCTCTTCGATGAGAGAAGAAGACTCATCCTCAGAGCGCTTCACAATACAGGAAAAATAAAAGTTTCCATAAACATTGCACAATACTGAGAAAAAGGCATCAAAACAATAGGTCACAAAGCAAGCACTAAAACAGATGAACAAGCCACATCCCCCCACTCTATCCTCCCCCCCCCCCCCCCCCCCCCCCCCCCCCCCACACACACACACACACCGCCACCCTACACACATGACATTATATGAACAACGCTCGACAAGAATTTGGGAATAGAAGAAAAGAACCAGCCCCCATCCCCCCCCCCCCCCCTCCCCGCCTCCAATTTCGTGAACACTGCACGGGATACAATATAAAACATGCAGAAGGGAGCACCCACACCCACAGACACACGCACACACACACACACACACACACACACACACAAAGGGCAAACTCAACACGAAGCAACAAAACCCCACGCGCGTAAACGCACACACACGAACGCACACACGCAAAAGTACACAAGCACTCAGGCACGGAAGCGCGCGTGCACATACAAGAGGCAAAAGGATGGAGAATGCATGGGAAACACGCATTAACTCGTACGCTATGTAGAAAGACAAAAGGACTTCTGAAAGAGATGCGTTTTGAGACCAGATTTGAACGCAGAGAGAGTCTGTGAAGAGCGGAGCTGGGAGGGGAGGGAGTTCCAGACAAGGGGGGCTTGATAACTGAAAGAACGTTGGCCAAAGGATTTCAGTTTCATGCGGGGAAGCTTCCAAATTCCGTTCACCCAGATTGGCATGGTTTTAAAAGAATCAGTAATGAGATCGTAACAGAGTTTCCAGTGCATAATGTTAATGTCAAAAATGCCTTGACAAAAATTTGTCTTTTTTTTAATCTTTTTTTGTGGTTTGCCCACATTTCCCTGAAGGAAGAAACAATTCACTTGTCTCAGAGCTTCTGAAAACAAAACGGGCAGCGTGCGTTTGGGTTTTCAGGTATTTACTTTAAATCAATCTCATGAACTGGCGTACTACAGGAAAGCACTTGAACGAGTGCACTGGAACCGAGGCAGCTTTTTTTTTTTTACCAGACTAGATTCTCTGCAAATTAAATGATTGGTCCTTTGTACAGCATTAGCAAAAAAGAAAGTTGTTGCTCTGTACATACGCCAGATTTCAGTTCTTCACTGTCATGTTTTCACAGACCTGGGCCTGGTGGGGAAAATAAATGTACCTTGCTACCCCCACATCAGGTTGGACATCTCTGAACAAGATTTTCAGTGAGTCTGCTGTTACGTGTTATGTCTGACATCATGTAAGTCCCAACAATGATTCACATGGAATGCACTACAGAGCTTCTTCACCTTTTAAAAGATACGACAGGGTGTAAAAGCAGTGGCCTGCTGCTTCTTTTTAACCGTCAATGGCACACATATAAAGGCTTTCATGTTTGGAAGATTTAGAACAGTTTTTTTTTTCATCTGTCTGCAAGTTCCAAATGAAACAGAAGTGAACTAAACATTGCTTTTGAGTCACTGAAGCTGATCACTATGCTGATTTTGGGGTGGTTCATCGTTTAATGTAACCCTTCCCCCCTCCCCTTACTCTCCCTTCCAATCGTATTAAGGAGGGGGAGGGGAGAGGGTGTTATAAGCAAGTGGACCTAAAGTTTGCATACATTGCCCCGTTCAACTCGTAAACTGCTTTCTTAAAGTCAGAGGGTGTGACGGACCATATTTCGTCTGGTCACAAATTTTAGAGATACATTGACTGGAACAGGTAAACCCGGAAAACCGGTTGGCCCATTTACCTGACTGCTACTCACCTGCGCTTTGAATAAGCCGGGTGAGCAGAAAAATACCTTCAGTCTCTACAGAGTTCCTGGCACAGAAGCACCTCCAGTTAGTCAAAGAGAGACTGAGGGCAAGATTTTGTGGCAGTCAGATATTTACTCATAATTGAATTGAAGTAATGTCTTGTATTAATGAAATTGTTTTCTTTTCTACAGGTGATTGTAATTTCTACAGTACTTAGCAAAGGCAAAACAAAAGTATTTGATTATTTCCTTGATATATCTTTTGATTTGACGAAACATAGGGTGACAGGAGGAAATTGCATTTAGTGAATGTGAGTAGGACGAAGACAGAATATGTTTACTGATGTGTGATCGGAAAAATCAATCTAGATAAATCACTGTATTATTGAAAAAAGTGTTGTTTATCTTTTCCCCTTAAGTATCATAATGATGTGAATGTTAGTAAGCTCTGGAAGTGAGCAATGGAAATTATTGTGCTTTGATTGTCGGAAAATGTATTCTGAATCTTGTTGTGGAAAGATAAACAGGGACGTATGGAAATCGTTCATCGATATGTATTTACAGGGACGTACAGAAATCGTTCATTAATATGTATTGAAACACTTCTAACGGTGACAATGATTATTTTTCTGTCAATGAAAAGGAACGAACGGAAATCATTCCCTGAAATGTAATTTGACACATTGGATGGTTATGATATGATAAAAAAAAAAATTAAAAAAAATTCTTTCTTGATAAAATGGGACAAACGGAAGTCGTTCCTTTATATGTAATAATTGTGTTCGTGGTATTTTGTAAAAGGGTTCTTTGTGGAAATCCTTTCTCTCAATGGAATAAAAAATCATGGTGTCAAAGAAAGAAAATGTTCTATTGTTATGCTGTATTGAAACTTTGTAGATTTTGTTATGGGTCTTTTTCCCCAAGCTCCAGTGCAATGCAGAGTGACTGTTAGTTACAAACAAGAATGATAAATGTGCTGAAGTAGGCTAGATAATCAAGGTAGCTATCAGTTCCCCCAGGTGTCAGTGAAGCCCGGGTCTGACCTGGAACTGACTGCCATCTGGATCTGGGGTGTAACCTGTACCCAGCCTGTGTCTCTACCCTGCCAGGGTGTTGAGAGGCTGACTTTAGGTCAGTGAGACGTCGTGTGTGCACCGCCAGCTAGTGTGGGGTGCACCACCAACCCAGCCACCGTATCTGCCCCGTGGGAGGGGTGTTGAGAGGCTGCCCACGTTGTCAGCAACGAGCTGGACTGACAAAGCTCACAGAGGTCGCTGGGACGACGACACGCCGCTTCTGTTGTGTGAGCCGCCGCTTTTGTTGTGTGAGCCACAGCTTTTGTTGTGTGAGCCGCCGCTTTTGTTGTGTGAGCCGCAGCTTTTGTTGTGTGACAGCCGGGACCACTTTTTTATTGTTGTGTGAGCCGCCGCTTTTGTTGTTGAGCCACGCTTGTTGTGGACCGCCGCTTTTGTTGTGTGAGCCACAGCTTTTTGTTGGCCGCTTTGTTGTTGAGCCGCCGCTTTTGTTGTGTGAGCCACGCTTTTGTTGTGTGAACCGCTCGTTTGTGTTTGTGTGAAGCCTGCCCGCTTTGTTGTGTGACCCCGCTTTTGTTGTGTGAACCGCCACTTTTGTTGTGTGAGCCACCGCTTTTGTTGTGTGAGCCACTGCTTCTGTTGTGTGAGCCACTGCTTCTGTTGTGTGAGCCCTGCTTCTGTTGTGTGAGCCACTGCTTCTGTTGTGTGAGCCCCGCTTCTGTTGTGTGAACACCGCTCTGTTTGTGAACCCACTTGTTGTGTGAACCGCTACTTCTGTTGTGTGAACCACCGCTTTTGTTGTGTGAGCCACGCTTCTGTTGTGTGAACCACCGCTTCTGTTGTGTGAACCACCGCTTCTGTTGTGTGAACCGCCGCTTTTGTTGTGTGAGCCGCTGCTTCTGTTGTGTGAGCCGCTTGCGCTTCTGTTGTTTTTTGTGGACCGCCGCTTGTGTTACCTGTTCTGTTGTGTGAGCCACTGCTTCTGTTGTGTGACCACCGCTTCTGTTGTGTGAACCGCTCGACCCGCTTCTGTTGTGTGAGCCGCTGACCTGTTGTGTGTGAGCCGCCCTGTCCTTCTTGTTGTGTGAGCCGCTGGCTGCTTCTGTTGTGTGAGCCCCGCTTCTGTTGTGTGAACAGCCGCCGCTTTCTGTTGTGTGGGAGTTCCTGCAAGAGGACTCCTCGAGCTGCTGCTTCTGTTATGGACTCCACGAACTACTCTTGTGAGTGACTTTTGATGTGTAGAGTACTGTGTGTCTAGGGCCGGATGCGGCCAAGTGCATAGACTGTCTGAGAAGACACTGCTGTGGGTGCCAGCCTGGCCTATATGAAAAGACTTGCGTTATTCTGACAATATATTCTCTAGCATTGTTGTGCGCCCTTGGGTTGTGGCGTAAGCAATAATAATAATAATAATGATTTCTTATATAGCGCTTAATCAAACGAATTTCTCTAAGCGCTTTACAAAGTCATACTACATTCACCCTTCTCATATACAATAATACACCTTACACCCACTACAAATACAAATACTATTACTACAATAACTAACAAATCCTAATCCTACATGTGACATTCACTTATTCTTCAAGTATCACTACAAAAACTTAATCCTATAACGTTCAATCATACAACAAATACATTAATAGAGAACATACACATACCTACATTTGAAAAGGCCCAGACGGCTATGAGTAGGTTGTACCCCCCCCCCCCCTCCCCACAGCATTGACTAAGCAATGGCAATGGCAATTATTTTATTTCATACCCACATGGGGCACAGAAATATAAGACAATACTCACACAAAATGAATAATCGCACATCAGAATAGAATGATATCCATAATCAAGTAAGCAAAATAAACGAGCAAACGACGCAAACAATATTAAGCATAAATGAAAATTTCATAGACAGTTTTCCCTATACAGAGTGCAAACTTTGTGTAATGTTGTAATTTTAGTTATATGAATTATTGGAAAAGGCTATTTATAACTGTAATATACTTCTTTAGTTTAATTAAAAGTTTCTTGTTTTTTTATGCAAACAAAATGTTGAATTTAACAGCATTCAGCCGTACAAACCAAAATGATAACATTCTGGATTTAACAATGACCGGTAAGGGGAATTTTCCCGTTTCACCGAAAACCATGAAAGAAGGTGTCGACTGTCGTAGTTTTACAACCAGCTTATAAAATTTTAACTGTAATCTTTGGACAAGGTCAGTCATGTCAAATCCCCAATTTCATATCCATATTAAGAATTGGTAATACAGTTTTATCAAATAAATCCATCACTAGGTCTGCAGGAAGCATCAATAATTTAGCTTTCCTCATCAAAGCAAACATTGCTCGAGAGGCTCGGTCAAACAGTTCACGTTGTGCAACATTCATTCGGTTATTATAGTTAAGCCTCAACCCTAGATACAAGAAATCATGGACGACCTCTAGTTTTTCTGTACCTATAAGAAAATCAGGAAAAGTCTAACCTTACCTTTAGAAAAAAAATATTCATGTCCATATTGTTTGTCTGTCTATCTTTAGATGATCTAACAGGAAAGTTATAATCCCTATCAAGAACGCAATCAGCAAACAAATTATTGACCAACAATTCATTTAGCTGTCCCGATCTTGAGTTCAAGTCCCCTAACAGACAGATGCTATCAATACCAATATTCAGAATTGTGTCTTGTAAATCATTATAAACATTTCTATTAAGGTAAGGTGATCCCTCTGGTTCAATATAAGCAACAAAACACAAAACTTTCTTTTCAAAAATGGAGTCACAAAAAGCAACAAAAAAAACAATGCACTTTGACACATATCAAAATCTACAAACTTATAACTACTTGCAGACTCGGCACTAATGGTATTTTAAAATCTTTTTTCTTCAAAGACAGTGACATATTGAACAAGACAGTCTTTTATTAATACTAGTATACCTCCAGATTTTCTTTTATGTTTACTTCTATTTTTATAAAACGCAGTATAACCATCAATTTCAACAGCATCAAACATCAGCAAGTTTACTGAGATGCAGACAACATCATACCTGTTAATAAAGATGCAGACAACATCATACCTGTTAATAAAGATACAGACAACATCATACCTGTTAATAAAGATGCAGACAAATCTACCTGTTAATAAAGATGCAGACAACATCATACCTGTTAATAAAGATGCAGACAACATCATACCTGTTAATAAAGTCCACAAAATCAGGAAAAGCAAGCTTGGACAGGAAACCACACACGTTGAGAGCAACACACTTCAGGCATCTATCTGGCATTTCTCCATTAATAGCATAAAGGTCATCTGCTTCGCTGCCCTCATTGTCAAGATTATCATCTTCTTTTTCTGTACTATCTCTATTACTGTCATTATTCTCATTATTAAAATCATTACTTTCATCAGTATTGCCATCATCATTTGTACCACGGCTATCAGAATGATTATCTGAATCACTAGGGGCATTATCTTGCTGACCATCTTGCTGACCATCTGTACAAATAGCATTGCTGTTGTCATCATGATAACAAGCACCAATGTTATGTATTCCTTACCAATATGCCTACACTCACTTTCCTTTAGACCTTTCCCACCCTCAGTAACATCAGTAACATCTCTTGCATGTTCGTCAACAAACACCGCAACCGTATCTTTACTGTCCCTCCTATCCAGTTTAACTTCGCAAACATCCTTTTTATCAATCACTATCATATCAAATTTCGAGCCATCCATGGTCAACATTTTTTCTTCAGCGCATTCATTATATACACTTAGACTATGAGTCAAATCATCATGGCTTTCAATAGCATTTATAACCTTTATTACTCTATCATTACGTTCTGTCACCAAATTATTATCATACATTACGTCGTACAAACGATCATGATCATAACATCCATACTCACAACCATGCTCACAAAAAATATGTGCACAATAATATCTACATCGGGTACTAATATAGAGGTAATAGCGCCGTCACCCTTCATGGGTTGAGAAGAAATGCAAGAGTTTGTTCCCGTGATGTCAGCTGGTATCATATTTGATTGCTTTTATTATGTATTATGTATTGTATGAATTGATGGTTCAGGCAGCAAAGAAAAAAAAGTAGAAACTTAACTTGTTGCCTGGCTGTCCATGTTCGTGTGGTGTGGGTGTAAGAAAAACTCGTACACGCATCCAAACATCTTCAGTGAGTGAGCCAGACAGCAAAACACACGCACCGCACACTATCCGTAACAGAGGGACGAAACATTTATAGAATACGATCGAGAATGAAAGCGCCAGACCCAAACGAGTAACCGCTGTTCATCACATTGTCCCTTTCAGTTCGAACGCTGATTTCTCAGATCAAACAGATTATTTGTAGACTACGATCGAGAATTACAATGCCAAACCCAAAGGAGTGAACGTTGTGATAGTCAAATATACAAGTTGATCTGTGTTTTGAATATTTGACAACCTTCGCTTATTCGTATAATCACAACTTATTTAACTCTCAGTACCAGATTAAAAGCTATATTTGCTTCTAAAACGAAATGGCCCAATGTCGAAAACTTCATGGAAGTCTCAGGTATTTATATTTTGTTCTGTTGATGTTGCCCACAGCCCAACCAACTGCAAAGGACCATATCAGGGCTGTCATCTGGTTGAATTTAACTGAAGTCTCAGCTGGAATGAAATAAGACAGAGCTCCTCTTCCGATCAGCTGCATCCCCATGTCTATATATGATCCTCTGCCCTCAACTTCAAACCTCATGACACAGAGGAAATCAAATGACCTTGAGTCTATTCACTCTACCGGGGCAAACAGAATAGAACATGTTCTGAAATCGTCAGAGATCACCGGGAAGAGTGACATGAGCCCAAATACTGCATACCACTCAAGGTTTTCAAATCTGATTATTCTGTTTGAACTCACTGCACCATGCGAAAGCAGAGTGAAGGAAGCTCACATTTACAAGACAGAAGTTTGCTGGTCTGGCCATCAGGTTCAGGGTATGTGACTTCCAAGCCAAAGTCCTCGCCATCAAGATTGGAGCTAGAGCGTTCCAGTCTCATCTTCCTATGATCTCATGAAACAGTTCTCGATGTCGGATAAGACCTGGACCAGAATCCTGAAGGCAATGGTAGAGGAAACCGAAAACCAGTTGGGTCTGGGCTAGGAGAAAGAAAAGTGACCCTCACAAGATTTAAATTTCCAGCGTAGACTGCGCTTAGGTCAAGGTATCCATCAGAAGGCATAGCCTTGAGATGCCCACCCATCCATGGGGTTGCAGGTTTGAATCCTGACAGCACCAGAATATTTCTGATAGAGGAAGAACATCTTGGAGTCATAAAATAGATGCGACCTGGCCCTCGTGGAGTGCAAGGAGATCGGGGCCAAAACACCTGCCTGAAGAGGGAGGTATAAGAGGGGTGAGGTGTGTTCTCCAAAGACCTTCTGCTGTCAAGCTCTCCCTAGAGTTTTCTTCCTACTACAATAAAGTGTTTAAGGTGTAAGGGAAAATGTATGTATGTACTAGCGGAAAGCAAAAAAGAAAATGGCTGCTGCGGCAAATCTGTCCCGTACTGAATACATTTCTTGAAGCGCTTGTTGTCACGTCTACCCGGATGGTCTTTAATCTCCAGAGTGTCGCTTCCGCGGCGCTCATTCCGATCTTCCTGTACACAGCCACAAGCACATTTTGATGTCGCTGCCTTAACACCGGCAATCCATGGGGAACAAGGTACATTAGTCGTTAAGAGGCTGCTCACGGGAGGAGATACGTCAGGGGTGCTGGATCACTTTAGTGGTGACCGAAGGTGTTCAAGACACCACTTATAGTGACTCAGTCACGGGTATCTAGAATGACTGAGAGTTCCTGTCCTGAGCACACCACCCTGTCTGTCCATCAGCAGTCTCCATATACTCCCCGACACCAACAGCTTTCACGAACGCACCACAGGAGTACCCAGAGGAGAAATCAAGACCTTCATCACCAGCCCCCTCCCCCAGCAACACAAGTAACTCATACAAGAGCTCAGAAACAGACTCCAACTAAATCAAATCAATGTTCATCAGCCTAAATAGTTACTGTTGTTCACGGCGTGCAACACGCACTACAGTTCAGCTACATGATTTCAACACACCACGAGACAGCTTAAAGCCGGACCATCAAACAATATCGAAATTAATTACGCCTACGTCACCAAAGTAAGAAGCAGAAGTAACGACACACGACGCTGAGCCACGCGCAGCTCGGTGACGAAGACACGCGATCGATGAATATTGATTATCAAGGCTGCATCCATTATCAACCGAATCTGTGCACAAATTCTTAGTCGCTATTTCTAATACTGCATCACCAATACTCGTTATACAAATAAACCTGATATAAACAAGTTCATCATTATCCTCTCTCTCTCTCTCTCTCTCTCTCTCTCTCTCCTCTCCCTCTCTCTCTCTCTCTCTCTCTCATGCAATTTTCTAACCCGAGAATAGGTCAAAAGATATGAACTCTGGTCCAAGTGATATGAATACTATACTAGTTACATCGTTATTTTCACATTACACTTGTCATATGTAAACTCTACAGTACCTGGTTCAAGGATATGAACACAACCCTGATTGGTTAAAAACAATAGTAAATGGTACAATAAATAATGTGAACTCTGTATTTGTCAGCTGCGCACACTAGCATAGTTAGTCCAAGTGTTATGAAGGTTACACCACTTTAGTTCTATGATGTGAGCACTACCCTTAGTTCAGTATATCAACCTAACCTGTTATTCAAGTTAATAAACAATATCTTAAGTAAGTCCTAGCCTGACAGAAATGTCACGCTCTACGTTTTTAGAGAAGTGTCACGTTACAGGGTAAAATGAAATATCACGTAATTAAACAGAAAAGGAACGTCACGTCACGGGGTAATAAGTAACATCGTTCTTTCAAGTGATCCTACCATTAACAGTCAGAGACCAGAAAGTGATGTTATGCTATGCTATGTTCCGTTCTGTTCTGTTCTGTTCTGTTCTGTGGATTTAATAAGGCGAAGAGGTCTGTCAGTTTATTGGCCAGAAAGCAATGTCATGTTTGAGGTTAAGGGGAGAGAGAGAGAGAGAGAGAGAGAGAGAGAGAGAGAGGAGAGAATTTGAGAAACACATTGGTATTTGACAAGCAAAAGAGGAAAAAGTTTTGTCCGTATTTGAAAACAAGTTAATATCGCGTGTCCATGACTGATGATAGAAGTTCTAATGTATTGTTTGAGAGACCATGTAATCTAAATAAGGTATGTTTTCATGGGTAGAGCAAGGTCAGCTACGCCGAAAGTCTGTAAGTTGTCGTTTGTACTAGAGACCCGTTTTTTGTACTCCCAGTTCATATAGAACAGGGAGTACTTTACAATGGGAACGAAGAAATGCTCTGTGTGTGTGTGTGTGTGTGTGTGTGT
>CM065741.1:4664763-4677263 GCA_033310375.1 Conus canariensis
TTCACTGATGATTCAACATGTCATTGCTGACTGACACCACAGTGAGCTTCACTGATGATTCAACATGTCATTGACTGACTGAGACCACAGTGAGCTTCACTGATGATTCAACATGTCATTGCTGACTGACACCACAGTGAGCTTCACTGATGATTCAACATGTCATTGACTGACTGACACCACAGTGAGCTTCACTGATGATTCAACATGTCATTGCTGACTGAGACCACAGTGAGCTTCACTGATGATTCAACATGTCATTGCTGACTGACACCACAGTGAGCTCACTGATGATTCAACATGTCATTGACTGACTGAACCACAGTGAGCTTCACTATGATTCAACATGTCATTGGCTGACTGAGACCACAGTGAGCTTCACTGATGATTCAACATGTCATTGGCTGACTGGACACACAGTGAGCTTCACTGATGATTCAACATGTCATTGACTGACTGACACCACAGTGAGCTTCACTATGATTCAACATGTCATTGGCTGACTGAGACCACAGTGAGCTTCACTATGATCAACATGTCATTGCTGACTGAGACCACAGTGAGCTTCACTGATGATCAACATGTCATTGACTGACTGAGACCACAGTGAGCTTCACTGATGATTCAACATGTCATTGACTGACTGACACCACAGTGAGCTTCACTCATGATTCAACATGTCATTGACTGACTGAACCACAGTGAGCTTCACTCATGATCAACATGTCATTGCTGACTGAACCACAGTGAGCTTCACTCATGATTCAACATGTCATTGCTGACTGAGACCACAGTGAGCTTCACTCATGATTCAACATGTCATTGGCTGACTGAGACCACAGTGAGCTTCACTATGATTCAACATGTCATTGACTGACTGAACCACAGTGAGCTTCACTATGATCAACATGTCATTGACTGACTGACCACAGTGAGCTTCACTATATTCAACATGTCATTGGCTGACTGAACCACAGTGAGCTTCACTATGATTCAACATGTCATTGGCTGACTGAACCACAGTGAGCTTCACTGATGATTCAACATGTCATTGACTGACTGACACCACAGTGAGCTTCACTGATGATTCAACATGTCATTGACTGACTGAGACCACAGTGAGCCTCACTGATGATTCAACATGTCATTGGCTGACTGAGACCACAGTGAGCTTCACTGATGATTCAACATGTCATTGGACTGACTGAGACCACAGTGAGCTCACTATGATTCAACATGTCATTGCTGACTGAGACCACAGTGAGCTTCACTGATGATTCAACATGTCATTGGCTGACTGAGACCACAGTGAGCTTCACTATGATTCAACATGTCATTGGCTGACTGAGACCACAGTGAGCTTCACTGATGATTCAACATGTCATTGGCTGACTGAGACCACAGTGAGCTTCACTGATGATTCAACATGTCATTGGCTGACTGAGACCACAGTGAGCTTCACTGTGATTCAACATGTCATTGGCTGACTGAGACCACAGTGAGCTTCACTGATGATTCAACATGTCATTGACTGACTGACACCACAGTGAGCTTCACTGATGATTCAACATGTCATTGACTGACTGACACCACAGTGAGCTTCACTGATGATTCAACATGTCATTGACTGACTGAACCACAGTGAGCTTCACTGATGATTCAACATGTCATTGGACTGACTGAGCACCACAGTGAGCTTCACTGATGATTCAACATGTCATTGGCTGACTGAGACCACAGTGAGCTTCACTGATGATTCAACATGTCATTGCTGACTGAGACCACAGTGAGCTTCACTGATGATTCAACATGTCATTGGCTGACTGAGACCACAGTGAGCTTCACTGATGATTCAACATGTCATTGCTGACTGAGACCACAGTGAGCTTCACTGATGATTCAACATGTCATTGACTGACTGAGACCACAGTGAGCTTCACTGATGATTCAACATGTCATTGGCTGACTGAGACCACAGTGAGCTTCACTGATGATTCAACATGTCATTGGCTGACTGAGACCACAGTGAGCTTCACTGATGATTCAACATGTCATTGACTGACTGACGACCACAGTGAGCTTCACTGATGATTCAACATGTCATTGGCTGACTGAGACCACAGTGAGCTTCACTATGATTCAACATGTCATTGGCTGACTGAGACCACAGTGAGCTTCACTGATGATTCAACATGTCATTGGCTGACTGACACCACAGTGAGCTTCACTGATGATCAACATGTCATTGGCTGACTGACACCCAGTGAGCTTCACTGAGATTCAACATGTCATGCTGACTGAGACCACAGTGAGCTTCACTGATGATTCAACATGTCATTGCTGACTGGACCACAGTGAGCTTCACTGAGATTCAACATGTCATTGACTGACTGACCCACAGTGAGCTTCACTGATGATTCAACATGTCATTGACTGACTGGACCCCAGTGAGCTTCATGATGATTCAACATGTCATTGACTGACTGACCACAGTGAGCTATATCATGATTTCAACATGTCATTGACTGACTGAACCACAGTGAGCTTCACTGATGATTCAACATGTCATTGACTGACTGACACCAAGTGAGCTTCACTGATGATTCAACATGTCATTGCTGACTGAGACCACAGTGAGCTTCACTGATGATATCAACATGTCATTGACTGACTGAGACCACAGTGAGCTTCACTATGATTCAACATGTCATTGACTGACTGAGACCACAGTGAGCTTCACTGATGATTCAACATGTCATTGGCTGACTGAGACCACAGTGAGCTTCACTGATGATTCAACATGTCATTGGCTGACTGAGACCACAGTGAGCTTCACTGATGATTCAACATGTCATTGACTGACTGAGACCACAGTGAGCTTCACTGATGATTCAACATGTCATTGACTGACTGACACCACAGTGAGCTTCACTCATGATTCAACATGTCATTGGCTGACTGACACCACAGTGAGCTTCACTCATAATCCAAATCTCAGTGTCCTATCCGATCAAAATCGCGTTTAGCGTGGCTCTACACCACAAGTGCACAAACAAAATCACATTGATTTTTTTCGCAACATCCTTTCAACGCTCACATCAAATACATCTCCATCCTCAATAACGTTCATGACACATTTCAAACTGCTTGTCATGACACTCTCCTTCATGATTCTGACGAACAATACCTAAGCCATTCTATGCGTGGAGTATCTTTAAATTTGATACCGGATAACATTTGCATTCCCATAGTATTCTGCCCACTTCTTTTTAAGTTCCATTTCTATTGCGAATTCATGTATGTTAAAATGAGAACAGCTATGGGCTTGGTGGACGCCCCTGCCTAACACCAAGTTGGACATTAGAATAATCAGACTAATCACTTTTGTGTGTATACACGCCACTACTGAACCATGATGAACTCCTTTGAAAGCCTTATACAGTTTCCCATTAATTCCAAGTTTTCCCAAAACATTGCAAATCGATGAAATTCAGTACGTTTGTTGCGCTGTTATCGATTGGTGAACTGGACAGAGATGAAAAGAGAACGAAAGAGTACGTGAGAATCTTCAGACCCATCCAAGACGGACAGACAGATGTCAGGGATGTTAAAACGAACGTAGGAAATTGCCAATGTAGTGCTCTTGATGAACACACACACCTCTTCAGTCTGCGGGAGCCCGAGGAAGGAACATGCTCTTTGAGACAAAAAACTAATCGTTAAATAAAAAGATTTCCTCAACAAGTCACTTAGCAACTTGACAGCAAGGTCTCGTTGGTTGATGAATAATATGCTTGGATTTGAAGGAGAGAAACAATAGTTGATGTGTACTTTCAAAGCGGAGTTGCTTCACCTAAATGAACGTACACTGTTCCATGTGAAACAAGACAAGACAGCCAGTGACATCTGGTCGCCTGATCTCTCTGCCCCATTCCATCACAAGGAGAATTATTTCTCACTAACCAGTACACTCATCAGTAGCAGTATGGGAGTAAAGATGTAAGATACTTCATAAAAACATTGTAAACGTTGCTTACACACATATCAGACTAGACCTTTTCGCCAGGTATACAGAAATGTGAATATATTTGTAAAGAGATACGTGTCAAGTTATTTTTTTTTAACGACTGTAGTGGCTGAATTTGTCAGACCGAGGTGGAATAAGACGAAGTCCTTCAAATGAGACTATAAACCGAGGTTCCGTGTGTAAACGTACGCAAAACATCTTGCACACATGAAAAACTCCTGTCACCAAGTTTTGGACAGAGATGGCCAGTTTGGACGTTCAAATTGATAACACGTATACACACACTATTCATTCTCCGTGAAAAATTGAAAGAGTGAGTGAAAAACTGAGCGACTTGCGTTTGACTAAATGATACGGGAAACGAATGATTAGCACCTGCTTATGAAGTATCTTACAAAGAAGTTCGGACAAGTCGGATGGCACGTGTTTCGGACATGTCATGTTATAACTAACAGCTACAGACGGTTCTACCCAGGTAGGCAGTCCGTCCTGTAAACGAGTGTGGATTGTAAAGGGCCAAGAGATTCTCTAAACGAGGATAGCCGCTATGTAAGTACTCTCAATGCTACAAAAGAGGTATTGTTCCATACTGCTGGCTTAAAAACTGAGAACTATGTTCTGCCAAAAGAGTGGAGGGAACAAAGACGACAACAACAACAACAACAACAACAGCAACAACAACAACAACAGCAACAACAACAACAACAACAACAACAACAACAACAACAACAACAACAACAAAAACAACAAAGGGGGGACGGAAAGTAAGTAGACGTTTTGCAGTCTGTGAATTCCGGGAGATCCATAGTGACAAAGAAGTTCGGACAAGTTGGATGGCACGTGTTTCGGACACGTCATGTTATAACTAACTTTGCTATCTGGAAAAAAAATGTTGGTAAACTGTCAGAAATATGTAAACGAGTTTGTGCCGAAAATGAAGGGAGGGGAGGGGGGGGGGGGGGGGGGGGGGGAGGGAATAGCCTACATTTAAAAAATTCGAACAGTTGCTACTTTCGTAACGATTATGATGAAGCATGACTTTTTATACAAATATTTTTTTCCCAACCGTGAGTGCCTTCTTAGCGCAGAAATGAAATTGGAAAGGGAAGTTCTGGATTATTAGGAGCAAGGACGGAACGGTATGTGATTATTCTTTTCCACCTCTAAACTCTAAATAACCTAAGTCAAAGTTCCTCTCCTAGGTAAGATTTGTGTAGCCTTTTTTTAACTGCTCATCGCTTCTTAATTTGTCAGTCCTATTCACAAGAGAATTTAGCCGGGAACATGAACGCAAGAGAATGTACGGAGTTTTGCATTTTTTTATTTACAAATATGTTCACCTATGTCTAAAGCTTTTGGGATTTTTTTTACCAGTTTACAATCGTGCCGAGTGAATTTTTCTCTTTACCAGCCTGCAGATTGTGGAGTAACATTCAAAGATATATCCCTTTTAAATGCTGCGAACAGCTGGCAGACATAGTACTGTGAGCTGAAAACTTTGAAATGTTTATTCCCGCTTCTCGAAGCACAAATCTGATCAATGTAATGATGTGTTTCTTACAACATGATGGTGTTGTTTCACACATGAAACTAATAGGCATACTTCTTTCCTGTTTCTCAAAGGTTTAGTTCTGTGTGCACATTCCGTCAAATGCGCCACAATGTGCAGTCCTGTATTTGGGAATTCCGTAAGTTCAACTGGTTGAGATGAATCCCAAGTTTGATTTTTTTTTTTTTTTTTTTTAAACACACTGCTATTGAATCCATCTAGATTGTTTAGACATTGTTGTTATCAACATTCAAAATGCGAACGATTCGTCTCATTGGTCTGTCAACAAACGGTGTCTTAAAGTTCATGGCCTGTACATCTTGCCGACTGGCCAAGCTTTTAGCCAAAATACTTACCAGGTAGTTCGGCTACGCGGCTGCAATGGTCTATATGAAGCACATCATTCGTAACTCTACATACGGTTTCCTATAGTCTGGAGATCAGTGGAAGTCAAGTAAGCTGATAGAGAACATGTGGCAATGTCACCTGTGTTATAGCTGACTCTGGAATCACACTAATCTGCAAGAAAGTTCGCTGTGTGTCTAACACAGAATGAAGACGTTTTCTACGAACGGTTCCCGCTTGTTTTGTAAGAATCGTAAGCTGTAAATAACTGGCGTTCGTTTCCGCCAGACCTCATCATCAGATCGGTGGCCTCTTCTGACAGTTCTTGATGTTTGTCTTCTTCTGGGGGAAATTGCAGAGTAGTTTCAAACGTTTCCGTTTGATGACGTTGTGGACTGCATCTGGTGGCGATGGCAACACGAGCACCCAGGTTTGTCATGGCAGACGCACTGGTGGTGCTGTCATCAATCGTTGCGGCATTGGTGGCGTTGGCCATTCTGGCACATTTTCTCCTGGTGGCCTGGACCTTTTCACCTTCTGAAGAAAGACTGCACCCTCGGGCTGAAAGGAGAAAACGAGCTGGGAAAAGCGTCAAAGTCTGAAGTTAGTAGGAAGCACTCTGAGATAACTGCTTGTCAGACACCAAGCCCCATTCTGTCTTTGAGTCAAACCCATACTTGCTGCATTGTTTAGGAACACGGTTCTGAATGAAGTACGTAACAGGTTGCGTAAAGGCTTCACTCAGAACTGTAATATGCATCAGCGTGTTCCAAGAACTGTGATTGGGGAGGCCGGGCTCAGCCAGTCCTCTTCAACACCCTGATTGGTCGCTATGTGCACAAGTGTAGGGAGCTGCTAGGACACTCGGGAAAACGGTTAGAAGGAGATTTTACATGGCCGTAGTAGCAGCGCAATTCTAGGCTCTCCAGAGTGATAAGGCTACAGATCCTGACGGAGTCTCCCTGTCAGCACACGACCTCCTGGAAGCTAGTACTCTCTGGTGGAGTCCATTCAGGAGCAAACAGAAGTGTGGTGCGGCAACATCCTCGAGGACACAAACACCGAGGCGGGACTGGCCATCTGTCCAGTCCCTACTGACGCACCACCTCTACCCACGCCAGGACTTCACCACAACCAGGAACGGCCAGGAGGATCCGTCCTGCTGACAGAGGATCAAGACCCGAAGAGCCCATCTGGAGAGCACACGAAAGCCCTTCTAGTTCACCCAGCTGAGAACGTCACGGTGTTTGACGTCAAGCACCGTGACGTTATTTTCCCAGTCGCTGCGGAACCCCGAGTAAGTAAGCGAGATTCCAAAAAGAAAAAAAAAATATTCATCTATTTACTTATTGATTGATTTATTTTGCTGACATAAACAACAGCAGTTAGGTGTGCTCATTGAATTCACGTAGAGAGGAATGGAAACTCCTGTTGCTGGGACTGCTGTAAGTAACATTTAGTTACAATCAAGACCTAATCCCGGTAGTGGATGATGCTGTGTGCAGAAGTCCTGTGGTGCTTGTTCCGTTTTGTACGCTGTATTTTCTTTCTGTTCGCCAGGCGTGATTAGTGTCTGTATTTATGTAAAACAATAGAAATGTGTTGGTGCGTGAGTCGGAGTGCACCTCCGATATTATTGATGCAGGCTTGGCTGCGAAGAGATGACCATGTATTAACTGCGCATGTGAGAGTGTATGCATAGTTGGTTGAAGTAATAATGTTGAGAATGCATTCATCTCAAGTGTGGCTTGTGCATGGGAAAATTATAAAGATATGTGGAAGATGTACATAGACGAATGAGATCTGTGTGAATGCATCTAGGTAAACAAGAGCAATCATATTTGTAGAAATGTATAACAAAATAGAACCTGTATTTCCTAGTATTAGGGAAGGGCGGTGTAGATTATTATAATTGCATACGTGTGATTTACGTAAATTAAGCTGAATTATGACGTCACTCACAAAGATACGTCAGGACACTTCCGTTATGCTGATTGTCGGAATGAGCAGCTGAACAAGAAGCTAAGAACAAGAAGTCGAGTCAAGCTTGTTTTTATTGTATGACTGGCACTTCTACATGGTGTCAGAAGTGTTTAGAACTCATCGAATTATGTTTTGACATTTAGCAACCTGGGCCACGTACGTACAAGGCAGTTTTGTTTCTTGACGTTTAGTAGGACTTGCGCGGGTTTGCTCAATCCCATTTTGCGTGCTCTCACTTCGACATTTCTTCGACACTGACACACATACGTGGTTCCGTGGTCCAGACACTCGGACAGCATGGACTGCTTACGGAAGCCACTGCCCCTGTCTTTTGCAGGCAACGTTGCTGAGAACTGGCGTACATTTGAGGCCGAATTTGACATCTTTATAGAGGCTGCTTATGCTGACAAAGATGACCGTACACGAGCGTACATTTTGCTGAACTTGGCTGGAAAAGAGGCCATTGAGAAAGAAAAGACATTCACTTATGCTGCTGAAGTGAAGAACGACGATGGTGTAGTCACACAAGCTGCAGAAAAGCGCGAAAGCGTCGCTGTCCTGAAGACAAAATTTCGTGAGCTCTGCGATCCACTGACGAACATTATTATCGAGAGACACAATTTCAACACACGATTCCAACAAGCTGGAGAGCCAATGCAAAGCTTCATCACAGCATTGAAGATTTTGGCCGACACCTGTGAATATGGGACGTTAAAAGACTCACTCATTCGAGACCGAATCGTCTATGGAATTACGTCAGATGCTCTCCGAAAACAGCTTCTGAAGAAAAAGGCGCTAGATCTCCACAAAGCAATCCAGATCTGTCAGATCCACGAAGCTGCGGAGAAGCACACCGTCCAAGTATCAGAGGACCACGAAGTCAACGCCATCTCACAGAAGAAGAAGTTCAACGCTCCTCCCAACAAATCTTGTCACTATTGTGGTCGTTCGCATGTAGCAAAGAAAGAGGAGTGTCCAGCCTATGGCAAGAAATGCTCGTCATGCTCAAAGATGCACCACTTTGCAAAGGTCTGCAAATCAACACGACGGCGGTTAGCGAGCACCGTCGCTGCAATTGGTGGAGACAACTCTGATGAGGATGGAGAGCCAGCTGAAGACTGGGAGCTACACGCGCTCACCCAGGAGCCACGTCGCAATGAGATACACTGCACAGCAATAATCAATGGAGGCGATTTGAAACTAAAGGTCGATACTGGTGCCAAATGCAATGTTCTGCCACTCTACGAGCTCAAGAAGGTCCAAGCAAGAGAGACCATCAACAAAGCCAAAGCCATCAACCTCGTCGCATACGGGGGAGAGCGATTCTCGACACTAGGAAGTGTGGACCTTCTCTGCAAGATTGGCGACCACAAAGAAACGTTGACCTTTCATGTCATTGACAGGCAAGCCACACCATCCTTGGTCTCAGTGACGCACTTCGACTCCGTCTCATTCAGCTAGACAAGACTGTCTATGCAGTAAATGAAGCGTCTGAAGACACCTCCAGAGAAAACACCTTGAAGGACTACCCAGAACTTTTTAATGACACACTTGGGACTTTGCCTCCAAAATACGTCATGCGCGTTGATCCTAGCGTCACACCAATTGTCAAACCAGCAAGAAAAGTTCCTCAGGCCATGGAAAAGAAGGTCAAGATTGAGCTTGAGAACATGGTGAAACGAGGCGTCATAGTGCGAGAAACAGAACCGACAGAGTGGGTGTCACAGATGGTGGCAGCAAGAAAGAAAAATGGTGACGTCCGGATCTGTTTAGATCCAAGAAGTTTAAACACCGCTCTCCAACGCCCGCACTTCCCAATGCGCACCGCCGACGACGTAGCATCTAGAATCGGCAACGCGAAATGTTTCAGCACTTTGGATGCAAAGAACGGATTTTGGCAAATTCGGATGGACGAGGAGTCTTCCAGGCGAACTACTTTCAGCACACCGTTTGGGCGATACAGGTTCCTGCGCATGCCGTTTGGCATTAATACGGCAAGTGAGGTCTTCCAGGAAGCCATGGAGAGACTATTCGAGGGATATCCATGTGCCATCATCGTAGATGATATCCTCGTCTGGGGCTCCACCGACGAGGAGCATGATGCAAATCTCAAGAAGATTCTGGAGCGAGCACGGCAGATCGGGCTGAAGCTGAACCTCAGTAAATGCAAGTTCAGGATGAAAAGCGTCACTTTCGTCGGCCATAAGTTCACTGAGGATGGTCTGAAGCCAGATACGGAGAAAACAGACGCAATCCGGGCGATGCCTGCACCTGAGAACCAGGCAGCTCTTCAGAGGTTCCTTGGCATGACAAACTACCTAAACAAGTTCATTCAGAACTACAGTGAGAAAACAGCAGTTTTGCGAGAACTGCTGCGCAATGACATTGTTTGGAGCTGGACTGACGCTCACCAGCAAGCTTTCAACAGACTCAAAGATGACCTCATGAATCCTCCTGTCCTGAAGTTCTTTGACCCTGCGAAACCAGTCGTTTTATCTGTAGACTCATCCAAGAATGGACTGGGTGCCGCATGCCTGCAAGAGGATGCTCCAGTGGCCTACGCATCACGAGCTTTGTCTGACTGCGAGACAAGGTATGCGCAAATTGAAAAGGAGCTCCTGGCTGCTGTATTCGCCTGCAGGAAGTTTCATGACTTTGTCTATGGTCGGAAGGTGACCATAGAGACTGACCACAAGCCTTTGATCACAATCGTGAAGAAGTCATTGAACGCTGCCCTGCTCGTCTACAACGCATGCTTTTACAGCTGCAACGCTACAACCTTGATTTCGTCTACAAAAAGGGCAAAGAGTTGTACCTTGCTGACACGCTGTCCAGAGCGTTTCCCAATGATCCAGTTGAAGAGGAGGAGTTTGACTGCGATGTCATGACAGTTCTCTCCATATCGCCGGCGAGAATGACTGAACTCCAGAAGGAGACTTTGGCTGACCCGACCATGCAGAAGCTTGCACAGCTCATCAAAGATGGATGGCCTGACCATGAGCGAGGCGTGCCGTCAGATGCGAAATGCTTCTTCCCTTTCAGAGATGAGTTGGTGATTGAGAATGACGTCGTCATGAAAGGACAGAGAGCGGTGGTTCCGAAAGCCTTGAGATCCACCTATATTGCCGCTCTCCACAAGGGCCACATGGGAGCAGAGCGCACCAGACTGCTTGCAAGCGACATCATGTTTTGGCCCAAGATGCGTCAAGACATTGAAGACGCAGTTTCTCAGTGCTCAGCCTGCAACAGCTGCAAGGCCCATCTGCAGAAACAGCCCCTCATGAATCACCCTGTCCCTGAACTCCCTTGGTCCAGCCTCGCAGCCGACATATTTGACTGGAATGGCAAGCAATACCTGGTTGTTGTCGATTCATACTCTGGCTGGTTTGAGATGGACATGATCACCAAGATGACTTCAAACATGGTGATCCTGAAGATGAAGCGGCACTTTGCGTCTCATGGCATCCCAGAAAAGCTGATGACAGACAATGGCACGCAATTCGCCAGTCGCGAGTTCAAACAGTTCGCACAGGAGTGGAACTTCGTGCACATCACCAGTAGCCCCCACTACCCCAGATCCAATGGCTTGGCAGAAAACGCCGTCAAGCAAGCCAAACAGCTGTTGGAAAAGAGCGAGAAGGACGGATCAGACGTGTACCTTGGTTTGCTGAATCTTCGCAACACGCCACGTGATGACATGGGCTCACCTTCGCAGCGCCTCAACTCGAGACGTATGCGAGCGACACTGCCCACTTCAACAAAACTTCTCCAACCCAAAGCCGTGAGCACACGCAAAGTCTCCAACCAGTTGAAGAAGTCCAGGCAGCAGCAGAAACAGTATCATGACAGATCAGCGAGAGATCTGCGTCCTTTGAAACAGGGTGAAGTCGTGCGGATCCAGACTGACAAAGGCTTCAAGAAACTTGCAGTAGTGAAGTCAGTACGCCACTCGCCAAGATCGTACGTCGTCACTGCAGATGGCGCTGACTACGTACGCAACAGACGTCACCTTCTCCCCGTCAAGGAGCCCAGACCACAGGTTCCGCAAGCCCTCAGCACGCTACCTCGTGACAATCTTGGAGGTCCAGGTAGTGTGCGACCCCCATTCCCTGCACCCTTTGAACAGCAGTCAGCCTCGTCGCCGCCTCCCGCTGCTGTCGTTACCCGCCCCTTGTCTGCCCCCACTCCTCTCACCCCTCCGCTTGCCAACGTGCCACGAAGCAGGTTCACCCCAATGCAGCTGTTCCCCTCCCCAGCACTTCCTGCTCCAACCTGTTCCATGCCTCGTCAAGCCAGTGCCACCAACAAGACACCAGGTCCAATCACGCCCACAACACCGGGTCCTGTGCCGGCCACTACACCAGGTTCACCACCAGCCAGGCTTTCAGGTCCAGCACTGACCGCCTTGCAGCCCCAGCCCGTGGTGACCCGTGCCGGTAGAGTCGTGAAGCCCAACCCCAAATACTTTGACTGAATGATGTCGGGCCATCTACCAGTGCCTTGATGTGACATTTTGCTGTTTATTTTTGAATATTTTTTTTCAGGAAGGAAAATGAACATGGAAAAGAAATCGAAACATTTGTTTGAATTTTTCTT
>CM065741.1:4687263-4702263 GCA_033310375.1 Conus canariensis
TTTCTTTGTGTTTAAACCAATAGCATCTCCCTCTCTGTGGCCCTTCATGTCTTGCTCTCACGGTGAGCTGCCGCCACAAGGAGAGCATTCCCATGAAGATCAGAAGAAACGCTTCAAAAACACTCTCTTAACATCCTTGAAAGCGTTTAACATCAACCCTGACACATGGAAACAAACTGCTAAAGGTCGAGCAAGATGGCGCTACTCTATCCCACAAAGGAGCCAGTTGATGTGAAGAAAGGAGGACAGCTGCAGCGCAACAAAAGAGACCGGCAAAGAAAGCCCGCACCGGCAAACAATAGCAGGTCTCCCACATTGCCTGTCCTATCTGTCACCGCACATTCCGTGCACGCATCGGCTTGATCAGCCACCTGCGTATCCACAAATCATTTCACACCCTCCTCCTCAACCCCTAGATGACTGAAGTGGTTCTTGTCGATTCGACGGACGAACGAATTATCATGTCTTGCCCTCATGGTGAGCTGAGCTTCGATTTTCTCCCCACGTCGGCTTTGCTTTGCTTCTGTCACCGGCTTCAGCAAATTCATGGAGACTGTCTTTGAACGGACGTGGTAGCACCCTCCGGAGGGACAGTTCACTCACGCCGGCTCCGCGACTAAACAATTATTGTCGTCAGTAAGAAGCTCCGTAGGTGGTGCCCTGCATATGTTAGATCAAAACAGGCACCACTGAACACTGAAGTGACTCGGCAGCAGTGCAGTGTCTCCTCTGGTGGGTTGCCTCTTGACGACTTGATATTGACCGCTCCCTGTGAAGTGCCAATGTTTGGGTGCGGCAGGACAAGCCAGTGTGTGTCTGTAGACTGGGGAGGGGGGGGGGCAGAATGAGCGGCGTGAGTATAATGCCACTGAGGTTTTGATAAAGGTGAAAAGATAAGCTCAAAGCTTCTTTACACTATGCCCTAAAAAATACACAGTATACAGATTTACAAATGTACAGTTATCACAAGTAAAAAGAAAACAAAACGTGAAACATAAAAATCAAGCGCACAAAATTAAAAAGGATCAAAAGATTAATGTCATGAAAACACATACTTCCGTCCCTCTTCGTCACACACACACAAAACACCACACACACACACACACACCCACACACACACACACACACACACACACACACACACACACACACACACACACACACACACACACATACACACACACACACACACACACACACACACACACACACACACACACACACACACACACACACTACACCACACACACACACACACACACACACACACACACACACACACACACACACACACACACACACACACACACACACACACACACACACAACCACACACACACACACACACACACACACACCACACATCACAGAGAAGAGAGAGAGAGGGGGGGTGGCATCAAATGAAAGATTATGAAATATCTAGACATGGGTTATAATAGATGTCAAGAAGATACCTGTCATAAGATGTTTTGAATGATATCAAACACTATCATTCTTCAAAGAGAGAGAGAGAGACGGGGGGGGGGGGGGGGAGGGGGGGCAGACAGAGATAGAGACAGAGACACGCACATGCAGAGAGAGAGAGAGAGGGACAGACAGAGACAGAGACAGCTACACGCTCATCCACAGAGAGAGAGAGAGAGAGAGAGAGAGAGAGAGAGAGAGAGAGAGAGACACACACACACACACACACACACACACACACACACCACACACACACACACACTACCCCCCGCCCTCCTGCCCCCCTCCCCAACCTATCCAAATGGCTCTTGGCCGGATGAATTTGTACTTTTATTATAACAATTATGGGTGTTCATCGCCGTAACCACGATAGGTGTTGATGGACTTTTGTGCAGCTTTAAAGTTCTTCATGATAATTATGTTCTTGTTACATATCGGCTGTGTGTTCTATACCTTGTGATGAAATAGGTGTCTGTTGTGTCCACGTGATGAACTGATGACATTCTACATATCTTGATGTCTGGTGTGTCCACTGATGACATTCTACATGTCTTGATGTCTGGTGTGTCCCCTGATGACGTTCTACATGTCTTGATGTCTGGTGTGTCCCCATGATCAACTGATGACATTCTACATGTCTTGATGTCTGGTGTGTCCCTTGATGACATTCAATATGTCTTGATGTCTGGTGTGTCCCCATGATGAACTGATCACATTCAACATGTCTTGATGCCTGGTGTGTCCCCTGATGACGTTCTACATATTTTGATGTCTGGTGTGTCCCCGTGATGAACTGATGATGTTCTACATGTCTTGATGTCTGGTGTGTCCCTGATGACATTCTACATGTCTTGATGTCTGGTGTGCTTCCGTGATGAACTGATGATTTTCTACATGTCTTGATGTCTGGTGTGTCCCCTGATGACGTTCTACATGTCTTGATGTCTGGTGTGTCCCCTGATGACGTTCTACATATTTTGAAGTCTGGTGTGTCCCCGTGATGAACTGATGATGTTCTACATGTCTTGATGTCTGGTGTGTCCCCTGATGACATTCTACATGTCTTGATGTCTGGTGTGTTTCCGTGAACTGATGATTTTCTACATGTCTTGATGTCTGGTGTGTCCCCTGATGATATTCTACAAGTCTTGATGTCTGGTGTGTCCCCTGATGACGTTCTACATGTCTTGATGTCTGGTTTGTCCCCTGATGACGTTCTAGATGTCTTGATGTCTGGTGTGTCCCCTGATGACATTCTACATGTCTTGATGTCTGGTGTGTCCCCGTGATGAACTGATGACATTCTACATGTCTTGATGTCTGATGTGTCCCCGTGATGAAATGATGACATTCTACATGTCTTGATATCTGGTGTGTCCCCTGATGACGTTCTACATGTCTTGATGTCTGGTGTGTCCCCATGATCAACTGATGACATTCTACATGTCTTGATGTCTGGTGTGTCCCTTGATGACATTCAATATGTCTTGATGTCTGGTGTGTCCCCATGATGAACTGATGACATTCTACATGTCTTGATGCCTGGTGTGTCCCCTGAAGACGTTCTACATATTTTGATGTCTGGTGTGTCCCCGTTATGAACTGATGATGTTCTACATGTCTTGATGTCTGGTGTGTCCCCTGATGACATTCTACATGTCTTGATGTCTGGTGTGCTTCCGTGATGAACTGATGATTTTCTACATGTCTTGATGTCTGGTGTGTCCCCTGATGACGTTCTACATGTCTTGATGTCTGGTGTGTCCCCTGATGACGTTCTACATATTTTGAAGTCTGGTGTGTCCCCGTGATGAACTGATGATGTTCTACATGTCTTGATGTCTGGTGTGTCCCCGTGATCAACTGATGACATTCTACATGTCTTGATGTCTGGTGTGTCCCTGATGACATTCTACATGTCTTGATGCCTGGTGTGTCCACTGATGATTTTCTACATGTCTTGATGTCTGGTGTGTCCCCTGATGACATTCTACATGTCTTGATGTCTGGTGTGTCCCCATGATGAACTGATGACATTCTAAATGTCGTTATGTCTGGTGTGTCCCCTGATGACATTCTACATGTCTTGATGTCTGGTGTGTCCCCTGATGACATTCTACATGTCTTGATGTCTGGTGTGTTTCCGTGAACTGATGATTTTCTACATGTCTTGATGTCTGGTGTGTCCCCTGATGATATTCTACAAGTCTTGATGTCTGGTGTGTCCCCTGATGACGTTCTACATGTCTTGATGTCTGGTTTGTCCCCTGATGACGTTCTAGATGTCTTGATGTCTGGTGTGTCCCCTGATGACATTCTACATGTCTTGATGTCTGGTGTGTCCCCGTGATGAACTGATGACATTCTACATGTCTTGATGTCTGATGTGTCCCGTGATGAAATGATGACATTCTACATGTCTTGATATCTGGTGTGTCCCCTGATGACGTTCTACATGTCTTGATGTCTGGTGTGTCCCCATGATGAACTGATGACATTCTACATGTCTTGATGTCTGGTGTGTCCCCTGATGACATTCTACATGTCTTGATGTCTGGTGTGCTTCCGTGATGAACTGATGATTTTCTACATGTCTTGATGTCTGGTGTGTCCCCTGATGACGTTCTACATGTCTTGATGTCTGGTGTGTCCCCTGATGACGTTCTACATATTTTGAAGTCTGGTGTGTCCCCGTGATGAACTGATGATGTTCTACATGTCTTGATGTCTGGTGTGTCCCCGTGATCAACTGATGACATTCTACATGTCTTGATGTCTGGTGTGTCCCCTGATGACATTCAACATGTCTTGATGTCTGGTGTCCCCTGATGACATTCTACATGTCTTGATGTCTGGTGTGTCCACTGATGGCATTCTACATGTCTTGATGTCTGGTGTGTCCCCTGATGACATTCTACATGTCTTGATGTCTGGTGTGTCCACTGATGATTTCTACATGTCTTGATGTCTGGTGTGTCCCCTATGATGACATTCTACATGTCTTGATGTCTGTGTGTCCCCATGATGAACTGATGACATTCTAAATGTCGTTATGTCTGGTGTGTCCCCTGATGACATTCTACATGTCTTGATGTCTGGTGTGTCCCCATGATAACTGATGATTTTCTACATGTCTTGATGTCTGTGTGTGTCCACTGATGACATTCTACATGTCTTGATGTCTGATGTGTTCCCGTGATGAACGATGATTTCTACAATGTCTTGATGTCTGGTGTGTCCCCTGATGACATTCTACATGTCTTGATGTCTGGTGTGTTTCCCGTGATGAAATGTGATTTTCTACATGTCTTGATGTCTGGTGTGTCCCCTGATGACATTCTACATGTCTTGATGTCTGGTGTGTCCCCTGATGACGTTCTACATGTCTTGATGTCTGGTGTGTCCCCTGATGACATTCTACATGTTTTGATGTCTGGTGTGTCCCCTGATGACATTCAACATGTCTTGATGTCTGGTGTGTCCCCATGATCAACTGATGACATTCTACATGTCTTGATGTCTGGTGTGTCCCCTGATGACGTTCTACATATTTTGATGTCTGGTGTGTCCCCGTTATGAACTGATGATGTTCTACATGTCTTGATGTCTGGTTTGTCTCCTGATGACATTCTACATGTCTTGATGTCTGGTGTGTTCCGTGATGAACTGATGATTTCTACATGTCTTGATGTCTGGTGTGTCTCCTGATGACATTCTACATGTCTTGATGTCTGGTGTGTCCCCTGATGACGTTCTACATGTCTTGATGTCCGGTGTGTCCCCTGATGACGTTCTACATGTCTTGATGTCTGGTGTGTCCCCTGATGACATTCTACATGTCTTGATGTCTGATGTGACCCCGTGATAAAATGATGACATTCTACATGTCTTGATATCTGGTGTGTCCCCTGATGACGTTCTACATGTCTTGATGTCTGGTGTGTCTCCATGATCAACTGATGACATTCTACATGTCTTGATGTCTGGTGTGTCTCCATATCAACTGATGACATTCTACATGTCTTGATGTCTGGTGTGTCTCCATGATCAACTGATGACATTCTACATGTCTTGATGTCTGGTGTGTCTCCTGATGACATTCTGCATGTCTTGATGTCTGGTGTGTCCCCTGATGACATTCTACATGTCTCATGTCTGGTGTGTCCCCTGATGACGTTCTACATGTCTTGATGTCTGGTGTGTCCCCTGATGTCATTCTACATGTCTTGATGTCTGATGTGACCCCGTGATAAAATGATGACATTCTGCATGTCTTGATGTCTGGTGTGTCCCTGATGACATTCTACATGTCTTCATGTCTGGTGTGTCCCCTGATGACGTTCTACATGTCTTGATGTCTGGTGTGTCCCCGTGATCAATGATGACATTCTACATGTCTTGATGTCTGGTGTGTCCCCTGATGATTTCTACATGTCTTGATGTCTGGTGTGTCCACTGATGGCATTCTACATGTCTTGATGTCTGGATGTGTCCCCTGATGACATTCAACATGTCTTGATTCTGGTGTGTCCCCTGATGACATTCTACATGTCTTGATGCCTGGTGTGTCCACTGATGATTTTCTACATGTCTTGATGTCTGGTGTGTCCCCTGATGACATTCTACATGTCTTGATGTCCGGTGTGTCCCCGTGATGAACTGATGACATTCTACACGTCTTGATGTCTGGTGTGTCCCCTGATGACATTCAACATGTCTTGATGTCTGGTGTTCCCCATGATGAACTGATGACATTCTACATGTCTTGATGTCTGGTGTGTCCCCTGATGACGTTCTACATATTTTGATGTCTGGTGTGTCCCCGTGATGAACAGATGATGTTCTACATGTCTTGATGTCTGGTGTGTCCCCTGATGACATTCTACATGTCTTGATGTCTGGTGTGTTTCCCGTGATGAACTATGATTTCTCCATTCTTGATGTCTGGTGTGTCCCCTGATGACGTTCTACATGTCTTGATGTCTGGGTGTCCCCTGTATGACGTTCTACATGTCGTGATGTCTGGTGTGTCCCCTGATGACATTCTACATGTCTTGATGTCTGGTGTGTCCCCGATGACATTCTACGTGTCTTGATGTCTGATGTGTCCCCTGATGAACTATGACATTCTAACATGTCTTGATGTCTGGTGTGTTCCGTGATGAACTGATGATTTTCTACATGTCTTGATGTCCTGGTGTGTCTCCTGATGACATTCTACATGTCTTGATGTCTGGTGTGTCCCCTGATGACGTTCTACATGTCTTGATGTCTGGTGTGTCCCCTGATGACGTTCTACATGTCTTGATGTCTGGTGTGTCCCCTGATGACATTCTACATGTCTTGATGTCTGATGTGACCCCGTGATAAAATGATGACATTCTACATGTCTTGATATCTGGTGTGTCCCCTGATGACGTTCTACATGTCTTGATGTCTGGTGTGTCTCCATGATCAACTGATGACATTCTACATGTCTTGATGTCTGGTGTGTCTCCATGATCAACTGATGACATTCTACATGTCTTGATGTCTGGTGTGTCTCCATGATCAACTGATGACATTCTACATGTCTTGATGTCTGGTGTGTCTCCTGATGACATTCTGCATGTCTTGATGTCTGGTGTTTCCCCTGATGACATTCTACATGTCTTCATGTCTGGTGTGTCCCCTGATGACGTTCTACATGTCTTGATGTCTGGTGTGTCCCCTGATGTCATTCTACATGTCTTGATGTCTGATGTGACCCCGTGATAAAATGATGACATTCTGCATGTCTTGATGTCTGGTGTGTCCCCTGATGACATTCTACATGTCTTCATGTCTGGTGTGTCCCCTGATGACGTTCTACATGTCTTGATGTCTGGTGTGTCCCCGTGATCAACTGATGACATTCTACATGTCTTGATGTCTGGTGTGTCCCCTGATGATATTCTACATGTCTTGATGTCTGGTGTGTCCACTGATGGCATTCTACATGTCTTGATGTCTGGTGTGTCCCCTGATGACATTCAACATGTCTTGATGTCTGGTGTGTCCCCTGATGACATTCTACATGTCTTGATGCCTGGTGTGTCCACTGATGATTTTTCTTCATGTCTTGATGTCCTGGTGTGTCCCCTGATGACATTCTACATGTCTTGATGTCCGGTGTGTCCCCGTGATGAACTGATACATTCTACACGTCTTGATGTCTGGTGTGTCCCCTGATGACATTCAACATGTCTTGATGTCTGGTGTGTCCCCATGATGAACTGATGACATTCTACATGTCTTGATGTCTGGTGTGTCCCCTGATGACGTTCTACATATTTTGATGTCTGGTGTGTCCCGTGATGAACAGATGATGTTTCTACATGTCTTGATGTCTGGTGTGTCCCCTGATGACATTCTACATGTCTTGAGTCTGGTGTGTTTCCGTGATGAACTGATGATTTCTACATTTCTTGATGTCTGGTGTGTCCCCTGATGACGTTCTAACATGTCTTGATGTCTGGTGTGTCCCCTGATGACGTTCTACATGTCGTGATGTCTGGGTGTCCCCTGATGACATTCTACATGTCTTGATGTCTGGTGTGTCCCCGATACATTCTACTGTCTTGATGTCTGATGTGTCCCCGTGATGAACCCGATAGACATTCTACATGTCTTGATGTCTGATGTGTCCCCGTGATGAAATGATGACATTCTACATGTCTTGATATCTGTGTGTCCCTTGATGACGTTCACATGTCTTGATGTCTGGTGTGTCCCCGTGATCAACTGATGACATTCTACATGTCTTAATGTCTGGCGTATCCCCTGATGAACTGATGACATGCTACATGTCTTGATGTCTGGAGTGTTCCCTGATGAACTACTACTACTACTACTACGACGACGACGACGACGACGACGACGACGACGACGACGACGACGACGACGACGACGACGACTACTGCTACTACTTCTGCTGCTGCTGCATACTACTACGCCTTCTATCTACTACTACTACTACTACTACTGCTACTACTACTACTACTACTACTACTACTACTACTACTACTGCCGCTGCTGCAACTACTACTACTACTACTGCTGCTGCTGCTGCAACTACTACTACTGCTGCTGCAACTACTACTACTACTGCTACTACTACTGCTGCTGCTGCTGCTACTGCTGCTGCTACTTCTACTACTACTACTGCTGCTGCAACTACTACTACTACTACTACTACTACTACTACTACTACAAACCCAACAACGACTACTACTACTACTGCTACTGCTGCAACAACTACTACTACACAAAACCAAAAAGACAAACTACTACTTCTGCTGCTGCTGTTGCTACTACTACTACTGCTGCTACTACTACTACTACTACAACTACTACAACTTCTACCACCACCTCCGCCACCACCACCACTACTGCTGCTGCTGCTGCCGTTACAGCTATTACAACTGCTGCTCTGCTGCTATTCCTCCTGCTGCTGTTGTTACTATCTATGGTGACGATGGCGATTATGATGATAACAATTCATAATGATTCAATAATGTTCATAATACGTTGACCTCATTTTCAGAATATGGACGCCCAATAAAACATACCGTCAGTACCCCAGCCAAACAGTGACCTGTCCACGTCCCTCAAGACTCGAACCGTCGGTCCCTCAGCAAGGCCACACACACACACACACACACACACACACACACACACACACACACACACACACACACACACACACACACCTGACCTACGTCCTTGGCGGGCCCAGAGCATCATGGAGAAATCCACGGTAGGAGCATCGTCCCCTGGCACCAACGTGCTGGAGCTGATGACCTTGACCTTGAGGTCAGCGGGTGACATGGAACAGCAAAGACCTTCCCTGTACCGCCGCACCTCCCCCACCCCCTTCATGACCTCTGCTTTCCTGCTGCAGACCGCCATTGAAGATGAGGGGATGGGTCTGGAGTCTTCAGGACAACCTTCTGTTGAAGCTTCTGGAGAGGAACGATCCGCCCAGTTCAAGACTTCGGATACCCCAGCTGTGGAGACTGTTGAAGCCTCAGCGGGAGCTTCTTCAGAGTCTTCAAGCGGAGTTCCTTCTGGTCATGATCAAAGCTCTGATGAATCACTTCTTAGAAGCCTCGCCATCAGCATTGGCGACCACAGCAAAGCCTCGAGCACCATCCTAACACCAGACAGAGCCAGGCATACGTCTTCAGGGCCGCCCAAAGTGACTGTCGAGTTCTACGACGAAGAGACAGGTTCAGAATCAAGAAACCTGACGAAGACTCCGCCCCATCTGAGAAAAGCCAGAATTCACACGTAAAAGCAACGACACAGAGAGCCAACCAGCCATACCACAATATGGGGGGCCGAGAATCGAATCCTGGTCCAGCAAGTCCCCGACAGAAGGCGGATCCGTGGGGCCACGTCAGGAGCTGTCGCTACATCCGGGGACCGTTCGAGTCACGTGAGAACCGTCTGCCGAAAGACTGTGTGCGTTACGTGTTTGGGGATGGGAAGGTGGAGGAGGAGGAGGACGGGGGAGGGAGATGAGGACAGAGGAAAGGAGGGGGAAGACGTCTATGAACAACAACACTAAAGGCGGGAACGTGTTGTGGCCATTCTGTCTTTTGAAGGTGTGGACCGCAGAACAAACTACAACCGCAGTACAGAACTGAATACAGATTCCACTCACCCTCGTTCCTTTCCCATTGAAGTAGTAGTAGAGGTAGCGGCAGTAGAAGTGGTAGAGCTGGAAGCAGAGACAGCGTTTATAGTCGTGGCAATACAAGAAGTGGTAGCAGAAGTAGTAGAAGTAGTGGTAATAGTAGTAGTAGTAGTAGCACTATGAAGTAGTAGCGATAGTAGCAGACGCAGTGGTAGTAGTTGTGGTAGTACTAGAAGTAGTAGCAGTAGTAGTAGTGATAGTAGCTATAGCAGCAGTAGCTGTAATAATCACAGTAGCAGCAGCATGAGCAACAGCAGCAGCAACAACAACAACAACAGCATTAGCAGCAACAACAACAGCAGCAGGAACAGCAGCAGCAGTAGGCTTCAAGGCCGGAGGTTGACCATTGATGCTAAGGTTGTTGCTGGTGTGACCATGGTCAGTGTCATCCTTCAGGTAGCCACACTCTGTTCGGGTGTGATGTCTACATGCGGCACCAGCATCATCCATTCCCACTGGCAAGCGTTGGCTCCCTGCTCTACACCACACGGGACACAGATTATTGATCATGCAAAATCAATCAATCTATCAATCGATCAGTCAATCAAACAATTCATCCAACCGTCAATAAATCAATCGATCAATGAAAAGGTTAATCATTCAATAAAAAAAAAGATCCATCCATCCATCCATCCTTCCATCAATCAATCAGTCAATGAAGAAAACCAATCAGTTAATCGATGAAAAAAACATTCAATCAATCGATCAATCAACCAGCCAATGAATCAGTTAGTTAATCAATCAATCAATCAACCAACCAACTAATTAGTCAGTCAATCAGTCAATCAATCAACTGATTAATTACAAATGTTTGTGTCGACCATTCAACGTGGATTGGTGTGCATCAAGTTTCTCTCGAACATTTCATCAGTCGCTATGATTCTTTTTAAAACGTTTTGTACGTGATGCTGCACATAGGCCCTTTGTGTACATACGCGCACGCACGCGCGCGTATGCGTGTGTGTGTGTGTGTGTGTGTGTGTGTGTGTGTGCGTGTGTGTGTGTGTGTGTGTGTGTGTGTGTGTGTGTGTGTGTGTGTGTGTGTAGGTGTGTGTGTGTGTGTGTGTGTGTGTGTGTGTGTGTGTGTGCGCGCGCGCGCGCGCGCGCGCGTAGTATTATTACATCCATTGAGAGATACCATTTGATTCTTCCATTGCTTACATTGTCTATTTTTACCGTCAACTCTGTATGTGTGTGTGTGTGGTAGTGGGGGGGGGGGGGGGGGGGGATGCATAGGCGGGGGTGGGGGTGGAGTGGGGGTGTGCACGGGCGCGCGCGCGTCTGTGTTTGTTTGAGTTTGCCTGTTTCCCGTGTCTCTAGGAGGGAGAGTAGGGAGGTGGAGGGTCCATATACTCGCGCGTGAGTATGTGTATTATTATGCAGTCTTGTCACTGTTTGGTAGTTGGTGTGAGTTACCTATTCTGAACTCTATGGTTGTATTTTTCTGAATGAGATATTCCATGCCAAATATATTGCCTGCTGTATAAATGAATAAATCTTGCTTTGTTTCACGTGTGTCGATAAGCCTTTTTTTTTTTTTTTTTTAAAGACAGTTCCAAATGAAAAAGGTTTTAAGAAGGAAATATTTGTGCCATGATCAGGGGGAGTCCTGACTTTCAGCTCTATATCATGTTCAATAAATGGCCATGTGAAGAATACAGTGGCCATGCAATGGAATAATCATGAAAGCTTCACTGAATAATAAAGAGGAGTGAACGGAGTCATGGGAAAGACATTGAAATAAAACACGCTCGAACACGATGTTCTACGTGGAATTGCCTGATGTTCTGGAACTGTGATGAAGAAATAGAATGGCTCTACCCAGTTCTAACAGAAAGACTACCGGCACCACAGTCTATTGAAACAGATAGACAAGGCTGTCACTAAAATCTGGAGAGAAAAAAAAAAAGAGTTAAGGTTAGCACTACAGTAAAGAACAAACAATTTCAAACCCGTAACTCCAAATGATTGCTGCATACGGCACCACCAATTCTCATAGCTCAAAGGCAATTCCCATAGCTCAAAGGCAATTCCCATAGCTCAAAGGCCATTCCCATAGCTCAACGGCAATTCCCATATGCTCAACGGCAATTCCCATAGCTCAAAGGCAATTCCCATAGCTCAAAGGCAATTCCCATAGCTCAAAGGCCATTCCCATAGCTCAAAGGCAGACACGAGGTAAAACTGAACATTGTTGTACGCATCTCTGCTAGGCAAATAGATGCCATAATTGCTCTTGTACCCAGGGGACAAAAAAAGGTTCTCTGGATCGATTTGGTGATTCACTATTTTCATCTCCCTTCTTCATTTAAGATGTAAGTTGCTGGCACTAACAGCTGGAGCCTACAGAAGAACGGTGGCACCACAGAGGAAGACAGGCTGTAAGTCTTGTGTCATTCTTATGGAAGAGAGAGGAACTGAAGAACAAGTAGGGGGAACTCTTGCACCCTTGATGAAAATGAATACAGGCCCCTAACTCTAAACGAATGCTGCTTACGACATCGCCTAGCAGAAAGGACAAGAAAGACAGAGAGTACATAGAACAAACAAGGACTACCCCCCTCCCCCCCAAAAAAAAAAAAAAAAGAAAAGTAAAAAAGAAAAAGAACAAAAATTGTTCCAAGTTTGCCAGTATACCATGTACCTGACACATCTACTCAGCAACAACAACTGGAAAAATGAACAAACACTGGGTTTTTTTTATTCAAGACTGGCACAGCCTTTATAATCTTGAACAGAGTCAAATGAAAAAAGAAATCACTGACGAACAGTCCGCCTTGGCTTAAGGCTGTGTCAGGCCAATTGACATAGGCTAGAACACCAAGGCTACATCAAAATGTTGTTATGTTCTGCATAGTTATGCGGGGATTGTCTTCAGTTGTGACAAGCTCTTAGCCTAACATGATCAGTCTTCAAAATCCCCCGAAGTCGGAGTGTGGCTGCCCACGTGGCGGGGTAATCAAAAACGGTCACACACGTTATGTTCTCATCCCCAGCTGATGCATTTGTACCATAGTGTTCAAGTACTTTGGCTGTTTGGATGATCCCTGGAGTCTATTAGCCAGGGTATGACAATACCAACAACTGACAAACAGTAAGAAAGACAAGTCACCTCGCTTTGATAGGAATCAAAGGAAATCTTACATGACACAGGGAACAGAAAGACAAGTCACCTCGCTTTGATAGGAATCAAAGGAAATCTTACAGGACACAGGGAACAGAAAGACAAGTCACCTCGCTTTGATAGGAATCAAAGGAAATCTTACATGACACAGGGAACAGAAAGACAAGTCACCTCGCTTTGATAGGAATCAAAGGAAATCTTACAGGACACAGGGAACAGAAAGACAAGTCACCTCGCTTTGACAGGAATCAAAGGAAATCTTACATGACACAGGGAACAGAAAGACAAGTCACCTCGCTTTGATAGGAATCAAAGGAAATCTTACAGGACACAGGGAACAGAAAGACAAGTCACCTCGCTTTGATAGGAATCAAAGGAAATCTTACAGGACACAGGGAACAGAAAGACAAGTCACCTCGCTTTGATAGGAATCAAAGGAAATCTTACATGACACAGGGAACAGAAAGACAAGTCACCTCGCTTTGACAGGAATCAAAGGAAATCTTACAGGACACAGGGAACAGAAAGACAAGTCACCTCGCTTTGACAGGAATCAAAGGAAATCTTACATGACACAGGGAGCAGTAAACAGTAATAAAAGAACAAGTAAGGTAACTCTTGCTCCCTTGATATCAAATGAATACAGGCCCATAACTCCAAACCAATGATGCTGACAACAGCCAGTACAAGAGAGAGAGAGGAGTCTGCTTGGAGTTGCGGTACACAGAAGCCGAAGTCCGTAAGACAGCTCAGGCTGTTGGAAAGAGGATTTGATCTTCACAGTCTGTGACAACAGCACGCCATCACTGACGTTTCAGAACATGAAAGAGGATTTGATCTTCACGGTCTGTGACAACAGCACGCCATCACTGACGTTTCAGAACATGGGATTAAGAAACAAACAAACTGTCTGTCTTTCTTTCTTTCTTTCTGCGTACGCAGGCTGATACCCCTGCGGACACTGCCTGTGTAGACAGGCAGTGGAGTTTTGTGTGTATGACCGGTTTTTTTTTTATCCCGCCATGAAGGCAGCCATACTCCATCTTCGGGGAAGGTGCATGCTATGTGTAACGTGTCATCCATACCAACGGCCAAACTGGCCTTCTCTTCCGAAAGTTGGTGATGAGATTTGACGTGTATGCAAGATGTTGTGCGTGTTCACACACGGCACCTCGGTTTATAGTCTCATTCGAAGGACTGTATGGGAAATGGAATCAGAACCAATGTTAACACCGAGGGAAAAATCCCCTGTACCGAAATTCGAACCCGCAACCCCAGGATCACGAGTCCGGCGCTCTACCAACTGAGCTATTCCGGCCCCCAAACAAACAAACAAACTGACTCTTCTCCTGTGGAGCATCCGTCCTCATTTCTTTGATGGGTCGGGCAACAGACAGATACCAACTGCCCAGTCAGTCAGCTCCGTGGGATACAGTGGGGACGCATGGGGTATGGGGATGGGGGATGTCTTGGGGGGTGGGGGTGGGGATGGAAAGGGGGGAGGAAGGGGTAGGGAAAGGCAGGTGGGTAATTAGATCCCAGTTTGAAACTCCTCTACAGAAGATTGGTTCTTAGATTCCAAGAATTCAGCTCAAGACTGATTCTTTAGAACTAATCATTATGCTGAAGATTGATTCAGGGAATGGAGGATTATAGTGAAGATAGATTCAAAGAACCAATCATTATGCTGAAG
>CM065741.1:4714763-4737263 GCA_033310375.1 Conus canariensis
AGCTCCACTGTTTTTGGAAGCTTGGTGCTGCTCTCTCTCTCTCTCTCTCTCTCTCTCTCTCCTCTCTCTCTCTCTCTCTCTCTCTCTCTCTCTCCTCTTAGTCCACTACCCTCTTAAAATAAAATTCGTTCGTTCTCTCTCTCTCCTCTCTCTCTCTCTCTCTCTCTCTCTCTCTCTCTTAGTCCACTAACCCCTTAAAATAAAATTCGTTCGTTCGTTCTCTCTCTCTCTCTCTCTCTCTCTCTCTCCTCTAGTCCACTCACCCCTCTTAAAATAAAATTCGTTCGTTCTCTCTCTCTCTCTCTCTCTCTCTCTCTCTCTCTCTCTCTCTTAGTCCACTAACCCCTTAAAATAAAATTCGTTCGTTCTCTCTCTCTCTCTCTCTCTCTCTCTCTCTCTCTCTCTCTCTTAGTCCACTAACCCCTTAAAATAAAATTCGTTCGTTCGTTCTCTCTTCTCTCCTCTCTCTCTCTCTCTCTCTCTCTGACTCAGCTTTTCTAAATTGTTGTATTTCTGCGCTGCCATTTGATCGTCTTAATGCCTTTGCGGAGTATTGTCCTGGCTTGGTTCTGGGAAGTCTGTTACAGTTTTTTTCAATGGTCAGTTTATCAGCTCCTGCTCTTTTTTTTTTTTTTTTTTTTCGTTTTTGTATATCTCTGATAGTGACAACTGTCCCCATTGACATAGTTGACCAAGCTGACCATCTCCTTCTGACCCTATGCAGAGATGACCCAAACTGACCAGTCTCTCTGTCTGTCCCTATTGACCAGAGATGACTCCAAACTGACCAGTCTGCTCTGTCTGTCCCTTTGCTCTAGGGCCTCTTTGATCATTTTTTCCTTTTTCTTTTACTGTAATGTTGGTTGTTGTTTTTCTTCGAGCGTGTGTGTGTGTGTGTGTGTGTGTTTGTGTGTGTGTGTTGTGTTGTGTGTGTGTGTGTTGTGTTGTGTGTCGTGTGTGGTGGTGTGTGTGTGTGTGTGTGTGGTGTGGTGTGGTGTGGTGTGTGTGTGTGTGTGTGTGTGTGTGTGGTGTGTGTGTGTGTTGGTGTGGTGTGGTGTGGTGTGGTGTGTTGTGTGGGTGTGTGTGTGTGTGTGTGTGTTGTGTGTGTGTGTGTGTGTGTGTGTGTGTGTGTGTGTGTGGTGTGTTGTGTGTGTGTGTGCGGTTGTGGTGTGTGTGTGGTGGTGTGGTGTGTGTGGTGTGTGTGTGTGGTGTGTGGTGTGTGTGTGTGTGTGTGGTGTGTGTGTGTGTGTGTGTGTGTGGTGTGTGTGTGTGTGTGTGTGTGTGTGTGTGTGTGTTGTGTGTGTGTGTGTGTGTGTGTGTGTGTGTGGTGGTTGTGTGTGTGTGTGGTGTGTGTGTGTGTGTGTGTGGTGGTGTGTGTGTGTGTGTGTGTGTGTGTGTGTGTGTGTGTGTGTGTGTGTGTGTGTGTGTGTGTGTGTGTGGTGTGTGTGTGTTGTGTGTGTGTGTGTGTGTGTGTGTGTGTGTGTGTGTGTGTGTGGAAAAGAGAGGTCGGGAACACGCAAGCAAAAGTAACAGATGTGTTAGGGCGCTCATATACATTTTACGTCACATGGTCATTCGGAGGACACGAACAAAGAAAGAAAGAAAGAAAGAAAGACAGACAGACAGACAGACAAGCAGACTGAAAGAAAAAGAAAGACAGAAAGACAAAAAAGGAAAACAAAACGAAAAAAGAATGAAAGAAAGAAAAAAGAAAGAAAGAAAAAAAATTGAAAAGAAAGAGAGAAAGAATAAATGAAAAATGGAGAAAAAAAAGGAAAAAAAGAAAGGAACGAACGAACGAACGAAAGAACGAAAGAAAGAAAGAAAGAAAGAAAGAAGGAAAGAAAGAAGAAAAGAAAGGGAAAGAAACAAAACGAAAGAAAGAAAGAAGGAAAGAAAGAAGAAAAGAAAGGGAAAGAAACAAAACGAAAGAAAGAAAGAAAGAAAGAAAAAAGAAAGAAAAAAAAGAAAGAAAACCCAGCAAGAACACACACGGGGGAAAAAAATCCAAAGTTTATTGACTGTACAAGACAATGCTTGAATGGAACTTTTCAGCCACGTCATCACGATTAAAGCGAAAAACCAGAAGACGTTGTTATGAAGTAGACAAACAAACATGCAAATCCAGATCAGTTCAACACATGATTATATTAGAATAGAAAGAAAAAAAATCGAATATAGACGTTTCTCAACAACATTCTCCCTTCCGAAAATTCTCTCTCTCTCTCTCTCTCTCTCTCTCTCTCTCTTCTCTCTCTCCACACACACACACACACACAAACACATACACCACACACACGCACACACGCACGCACGCACGCACGCACGCACGCACCACACACACACACACACACACACACACACACACACACACACCCAAACAGACATTAAAGACAGCAAAAGAAAAAACAACTAGGCAATGACAATAATCCACATTACTAAGTTTTTTTTCAGAAAATGATGAAAACCGACAGGATGCACTGTGACTATCGCACTATGATAACATTGGACTGGGTGATGCTACCATATCCTCTAGACCCTACGGATGACTAGAACGATAGCTGTCCCGTTCTGTTTATACAACAATATGTGTGTGTGTGTGTGTGTGTGTGTGTGTGTGTGTGTGTGTGTGTGTGTGTGTATGTGTATGTGTGTAAGCGTGTATGTATGTGTGTGTGCGTGTGCGCCTGCGTGTATGTATGTGTATGTGTGTGTATGTGTTGTGTGTGTGTGTGTGTGTGTGTGTGTGTGTGTGTGTGTGGTGTGAGAGAGAGAGAGAGAGAGAGAGAGAGAGAGAGAGAAGAGAGAGAGAGAGAGAGAGAGAGCACAGACACGCGCTTCTCTTGCCTTTGTTCAGAGGCCAAACAAAATCCACATTTTTTTTTCATGTGTTTAATTTTTTTTCTTTTTTTCCCGTTTACGCTTGTTTGGCCATTTTTTTTTTTTTAAACTTCTACGAATGAACAAAGATGAGGCCAGAACACAGCAAACAATGCATGATAAAGACCACGACGAAGACAGAGAACAATGTGTTGTGCTGACAGTGTGTACATGTGGCACGTGCTCATCGACAAAGTAGACGCACTTCACGTGCTGCCAGTGTACTATCAGCCTGTCAGGCACCGCACGGACCTTGTGGTCGGCCGGGCCACACACACACGGCATGGCCTGACTACAGTCCCAAGATGTCACTACACAAGGACAACAACAACAACAATAAACACACAAACATGTCAATCATTACTATCTAAACTTCCCTCGTTGGTAGTAGCAGCAACGGGCAGCGGTATCAACAGCAGCAGTTGTTGTTGTAACAGCAGCAGCAATAGTTGTTGTAGTAGCAGCAACATCAACAGCAGAAGCAGCAATAGCAGCAGCAGTAGAAGTCGCAGTAGTAGTAGTAGTAGTAGTAGTAGTAGTAGTAGTAGTAGTGGCCCTGCCAATAGCAGCAGCAGCAGCAGCAGCAGCAGTAGTAGTAGTAGTAGTAGTTGTTGTTGTTGTTGTTGTAGTGGCCCTGGCAATAGCAGTAGCAGTAGTAGCAGTATAAAAACAGTTCACTAGGTTGAAGAAAAAAGAGCATGTAACAGCAATACTAACGCTGGCAATGATGATGATGATGGTAATGACTATAATTCGGTCCATGCAACAACAAGACAACATTAACAATAATAATGGTGATGATGATGATGATGATGATAATGATAATGATGATAATAATGATTTATAACAATAACAATAATGATAATAGAAGAAGAAGAAGAAGAAGAAGAAGAAGAAGAAGAAGAAGAAAAGAAAAGAAAAAGAAGAACAAGAAGAAGAAGAAGAACAAAAACAACAACAACAACAACAAGACGATTTCACCAACATTATTTCTCATTGTGTCGGCAAAATCTAAGTACACAGCATATCAGAGGGGTTTTTTTTTCTGTTTCTCTCAGCATCCTGATCAGAACGCCTCAAGATGTGACCCGACTGTCCACTGTCCACTACAGGGGTCACTAGCGGCACTGACGTCATCTGTACACCCCCCCCCTCCTCCTCCTTCTCAGATTGTCATTCATCACTCTTTGTACACTGCCTGCGAACCATTCCATTCCACGTTCCCTCCTTCCGCTCTTCTCTGTGCCTGACTTGATCCTCCAATTCTGGAATCTGTGTTAACAGACCGTCTCATCCTCTTAAGACAAGTTGTGGCTGACTTGATCCTCCAATTCTGGAAGCTGTGTCAACAGACCGTCTCATCCTCTGAAGACAAGTTGTGGCTGCCTATACAGCAGCAAGCCAGTCCACAGCCATCTTCTCGTCCATTGAGAACCGATTTTTTTTTTCACCAATCGTTTGCTTGCTTTGTGGTGAGGGTGTTTTTGTGTGAACAAGTATGAACAACCTTCACTCTGATTAATTTAAATTAAAAGGCGTCTTTCCATTCGGGACGCACTTCAACCTTCTATACACACAAGATGAATGGATTTAGAGGCTACAACCGAAAAAAAAAATCTTTCGTGAGCTTGGGCCGTCACCACTCCGTATGCCATAAAAGGATAAGAAAAAAAAAATCTCTGACGGCTGGCTCAATCTGTCTACCGGGTGCCTACCCCAGTCAGTAAGTAATAACAAACTGCAGGGACTTCAAGAGATCACGAACTGTGTCAGTAAAGGACACACACCTCAGTCCTAAAAATGGTCGACAATGGTCATGAACACCCCTAAGTGACACACTCCCACTTGAACTCGTACTACAGGATCGCCACGTTGTGTAGGGAACGCAGCCAAACAAAGAGATAAACAAAGGGTATCGAATAATGAACTTTCATGGGGAGAAAAAAAAAAAAGAAGAAGAAGAATCACAACGTTTCGTCTCAGCGGAACTTCATCTGGAAAAGAGAGAGAGAGAGAGAGAGAGAGAGAGAGAGAGAGAGAGAGAGAGAGAGAGAGAGAGAGAACAAAAAAGAAACCCAAAAACAACAAAAAGAAAACCGCACGTTTTGGGGGGTTTTTTTTTTCAATGCAACCCGGAGTGTCTTCTAAGGACAGCATGGCCACCCTTGCTTTTGTCCGTGAGTTATTTCCCTTGTGGGGGAACCTTTAAAAAAAAAAAAAAAGAAAGAAAGAAAAGCAGCAGCGTGATTTTAGAAAAAGTTTTGATTAACCGTTTCCTCACCACAGGAGCTGCATGATTGTTATCAGGCAGAGCACAGCCGATGCCGCTTAGTACCAGGAGCATGAGGTGATTCAGTCTGTGAGAATGCTTTCTTGTTTAGGTTTACTGTCATATATGAACAGTACATGGACTGGGTTGTTTTTTTTGTTTGTTTTTTTTTTTTTTGGGGGGGGGAGGTTTGTTTGTTGTTGTTGTTGTTGCGTCGTCTTCAAAGATACAATTGGTTCAGTAGTTCTAACGTTATAGCCTTGAACATCTAACACAGCAGCGTTTCAGCCCAGTTTTTCTTTCTGTCTTTTTTGTAGATGCTGGCCACATGGAGATAAAAGAGTTAAGTTACTTTAACGTTTTGCTTTTTAAGTTCACGATCAACTGTTTTCTCTTTCATTTCACTCTTGAAGTCAAACCAGCTGACTGGACTGCCAGGTGTGAATAGACAGCGGTGAGAATATACAGCACAACCAGCTGACTGGACTGCCAGGTGTGAACAGACAGCGGGTGAGAATATACAGCACAACCAGCTGATTGGACTGCCAGGTGTGAATAGACAGCGGTGAGAATATACAGCACAACCAGCTGATTGGACTGCCAGGTGTGAACAGACAGCGGGTGAGAATATACAGCACAACCAGCTGATTGTACTGCCAGGTGTGAACAGACAGCGGGTGAGAATATACAGCACAACCAGCTGACTGGACTGCCAGGTGTGAACAGACAGCGGGTGAGAATATACAGCACAACCAGCTGACTGACTGCCAGGTGTGAACAGACAGGGGTAGAATATACAGCACAACCAGCTGACTGACTGCCAGGTGTGAACAGACAGCGGGTGAGAATATACAGCACAACCAGCTGACTGGACTGCCAGGTGTGAACAGACAGCGGGTGAGAATATACAGCACAACCAGCGGGACACATAAACAAAAAAAAGGTTTCTTCATTGAAAAAGTGCAGTCAGAAGCATTTGCCTGTTTAGGACGAACGCCGTATTCGGACATTTCACAGTTGTACTGGCAGTCCCCCTCCGCTCAGCGGAAACTGGCATCGTTCAATCATCACCCCTCACCATTGTCCGAGTTGATGCACATCAATGCCGTCATCGTTGCATGCAGTCACCACCCCTCACCATTGTCCGAGTTGATGCACACCAATGCTGTCATCGTTGCATGCAGTCATCATCCATCATCACATTCAGAGCTAGCTGACACCAAAGCCGTCATCGTATCAACCAAGGTATCATCACTCTGAGAGTAGCTTCACATCAAAGCTATTATCGTATCAATGAATGTATCATCACTCTGAGAGTAGCTTCACATCAAAGCTATTATCGTATCAATGAATGTATCATCACTCTGAGAGTAGCTTCGCATTAAAGCCATCACCGGTCCATATATCATCTGATTCTCAGCAATATTGTCATCACCCCAATGGTCATCTGTTGTCAGAGCTGAGGTCATTCACATCATCAACTTCAGGGCATTTGTTTGGAATGGGCAGTTCGTGAGGCCGGCTTCAGCCATTGTGGGCACGGAGTCTCCTCCGGGTGTGTACCGGCAGTGTGTGATCATAGCCTATCATCGTCATCACCTATTTACAGTCACGGTTCATTCTTATCTACACCATCAGACTGTAGTCACGTCAGTGTCACGTCAGCTTCCGCTCATCATGCTTCCACAGCGCCATGACCTAGTGTCTCGCACATCGTCATCCACAATCGTCATCTACCATCACTCTCCGAGTCAATTCACATCGATGTTGTCATCAGAGCTGTCGTCGCTCCCTATACTGAGATTCTCGGCAACCTGTTCGTTGCCGTTCCTATCTGTTCTCTTGGTGGTGGAGGACACAGATTCGCAAGGCCCTCCAGCACGTGCCAGATCACCCCGTGAGCGAGTGACGTCAGAATAGCGCTGACGTGTCTCCTCTTCTTCTTCCACCTTCACTTGGCTGTCGTTCTCTTCTTTCTTTCTGTCGTCGTGTGATGGACGTAGCTGGTGGTCCAGTCTCGGGGGTCCGGGAAGAGTTGTCGGACGTTGGATTTGGAGGCGCCCTCTGTGCCTCTGCTCATGTTCACAGGGGGCGAACATCGAGGCAGATTTGGCGGGAAAAAATGCCGCCTCATGCCAGACTCCATGGTAACCCGACTCAGATCCAAACCGGTTTCTGATTCGTTGAACCCACATCGGTGATTGTCGCGCTCGATCGGTTCTGCCCGATAATTGCTGGAGCCGCTGGTATCGGCGCGCCGATTGGCCAGCTCCGCCCAGCGACTGGCCGACGTTTCCAGATCCATGCGGTGATTGGTCAGTTCGTTGAGTTCTGCTCGGCGAGTGGTGAGGGTGGTTGTTAAACCCGCACGGTAACTGGCCAACTCGCTTCTCTCCCCTTGACGATTGGCCGAGGCGTTGAACTCCAGGCAGCGGCTGGTCATCAGCTGGACCCGGTCCGGGAGAGACAGTTCCCCCCGCTCCCCCATCTCCCTCTTCAGATCCACCACCCCGAAGCTCTCCATCATCATCATCTCCCCGTTCTCACTCCCCACCTCGATCTCATCCTCCTCTTCTTCCTCCTCTTCCTCCTCGGCCATCAACTTCGCCTTGGTTTCGTCGTCGTCGTCGTCGTACATGCGCAGTCGTTCGTGGATGCGTTTGTGTCGCTCCAGGTTGCTCTTGTGGCTGGTGGCGTAGTCGCAGTGAGGGCACCGGAAGTCCTTCTGGCCGCTGTGCACCGACAGGTGGCGCTTGAGCAGCGCCTTGCGGCAGAAGCGGCGCCCACAGTAGGGGCAGGAGTAGCCGTTGTGGTGGAAGATCATGATGTGTTCCCGCAGGGACGCCTTGGTGTTGAACTGCACTCCGCAGCACTCCAGAACCTGCACACCAGACAGAGATGCTCCGTGGAAGCGTTGCAGCCCTATGTCGGCTGTTGAAGGAGATCTACATGAAGTACTGTGTGAACTGGCTCCTGGAACCCGCCAGTTTGTCCCTTTACCACAACTCCCACCCCCTACTGGCCCTCGTTCTACCCTCAGTGGTTCTGCACAACTTTAATACCATGCATGTGTAGCCCGCCGTGTTGCCCTTTAACCCCCCCCCCCCCCCCCCCCCCCCCTCTCCCCTTTCCCTCATCTTGCTCTGAGTAATTCCCCGTAAGATTTTAATACAGTTAGAATGCTTTATACTAGATACAGGTCCTTTTGTTAGCTGATCATTATTTCACCCTCTAGTGGGATTCAGCCATCTGACGTTTGACTTGAAATGCTATAAGCAGTAACTGACATTGATTTCAATTTATGTGGGGAAGGGGAGGTATTCAACCTCTGATGTTTGACTTGAAATGCTATAAGCAGTAACTGACATTGATTTCAATTTATGTGGGGAAGGGGAGGTATTCAACCATCTGACGTTTGACTTGAAATGCTATAAGCAGTAACTGACATTGATTTCAATTTATGTGGGGAAGGGGAGGTATTCAACCATCTGACGTTTGACTTGAAATGCTATAAGCAGTAACTGACACTGATTTCAATTTATGTGGGGAAGGGGAGGCGGGTTGAGGGGCTGAAACAAGTTACGTTCGGCCGTTTAGGACTCGAGATCAAAACGGAAAGGCAGGCGGTGGGGGAAAAAACGCCTGTTATAAGCACATTCGCGCGTGCAAAGGGGAGTGGAGGAGGGGGGGGGGGAGTGATCAAGGACTGAGGCGTGTGTGTGTGCGTGCGTGCGTGCCGCGCGCGCGCGCGCGTGTGTGTGTGTGTGTGTGTGTGTGTGTGTGTGTGTGTGTGCGTGCGTGCTGCGTGCGTGCGTGCGTGCGTGCGTGTGTGTGTGTGAATCTACTTCATTTCTGATTTTCATGATCCTATCACATTTGACTTGACACCCTTGTTTCCTTTCAATCTGTTTAAATACTCCACCATACCTCCCACCCACCCCTCCTTTCGCGCACGCGTTTTGTTTTAATTCATTCTTAGTTGTCAATATTTGATCATATTTCTCAACATCAATTTTCTTTTTTTTTTCAATGAGTTCTAACACTTTCCCAATATAAGTGTGTGTGTGTGTGTGTGTGTGTGTGGTGTGTGTGTGTTGTGTGTGTGTGTGTGTGTGTGTGTGATATTTGATCATATTTCTCAACATCAGTTTTCTTTTATTTTCAATCAGTTCTAACACTTTCCCAATGTAAGTGTGTATGTAAGTGTGTGTGTGTGTGTGTGTGTGTGTGTGTGTGTGTGTGTGTGTGTGTGTGTGTGTAAGTGAGATATATAATGAAGAAGATATATATATATATGACAGACAGATAGACAGACAAACAGAGACACAGACAGACAGACAGACAGACAGACATATGTCATCATCAAAGGTGGTTTATGAAGAGTAGAACCATCAAAAGTCCTTTTCTCTACCCAACCAACCAAACAGACCATGCAAGTCGTGTCTTCTGTCCTTAATGAACGGTTAAAAAAAAAAGAAAAGAACGCCAATACCCCCATCCCACCCCACCCCACCCCCTTCCGACTGCAAGTACATCAATGACGGTTTCCTTCAGTCACGGGTCTCTGGTCAATAGCCGTCTAAATTCAGGTCAGGGGAGATAAAGGTTGGCCGAAGGAAGGGTAGGCACCGCTTTCCGTAATGCTGTGCCTCGGACACGGTGTTCTGACAGTTCACTGTCTGTATGGCCGTTACACTGTGGACTTTCATCTCACTGTTAACATCTGACAGTTCACTGTCTGTATGACCGTTAGGCTGTAGACTTTCATCTCACTGTTAACATCTGACAGTTCACTGTCTTTATGGCCGTTACACTGTAGACTTTCATCTCACGTTAACATCTGACAGTTCACTGTCTTTATGGCCGTTACACTGTAGACTTTCATCTCACTGTTAACATCTGACAGTTCACTGTCTGTATGGCCGTTAGACTGTAGACTTCCATCTCACTGTTAACATCTGACAGTTCACTGTCTTTATGGCCGTTACACTGTGGACTTTCATCTCACTGTTAACATCTGACAGTTCACTGTCTGTATGACCGTTAGGCTGTAGACTTTCATCTCACTGTTAACATCTGACAGTTCACTGTCTGTATGGCGTTAGGCTGTAGTCTTTCATCTCACTGTTAACATCTGACAGTTCACTGTCTGTATGACCGTTACACTGTAGTCTTTCATCTCACTGTTAACATCTGACAGTTCACTGTCTGTATGGCCGTTAGGCTGTAGTCTTTCATCTCACTGTTAACATCTGACAGTTCACTGTCTGTATGACCGTTAGGCTGTAGTCTTTCATCTCACTGTTAACATCTGACAGTTCACTGTCTGTATGACCGTTACACTGTAGTCTTTCATCTCACTGTTAACATCTGACAGTTCACTGTCTATAGACCGTAGCTGTAGACTTTCATCTCACGTTAACATCTGACAGTTCACTGTCTGTATGACCGTTACACTGTAACTTTCATCTCACTGTTAACATCATGACAGTTCACTGTCTGTATGACCGTTACACTGTAGACTTTCATCTCACTGTTAACATCTGACAGTTCACTGTCTGTATGGACCGTTAGGGCTGTAGATCTTTCATCTCACTGTTAACATCTGACAGTTCACTGTCTGTATGACCGTTAGGCTGTAGACTTTCATCTCACTGTTAACATCTGACAGTTCACTGTCTGTATGACCGTTAGGCTGTAGACTTTCATCTCACTGTTAACATCTGACAGTTCACTGTCTGTATGGCGTTAGGCTGTAGACTTCCATCTCACTGTTAACATCTGACAGTTCACTGTCTGTATGGCCGTTAGGCTGTAGACTTTCATCTCACTGTTAACATCTGACAGTTCACTGTCTGTATGCCACTAGACTGTAGCTTTCATCTAACTGTTAACATCTGACAGTTCACTGTCTGTATGACCGTTACACTGTAGACTTCCATCTCACTGTTAACATCTGACAGTTCACTGTCTGTATGGCCACTAGACTGTAGTCTTTCATCTAACTGTTAACATCTGACAGTTCACTGTCTGTATGACCGTTACACTGTAGACTTTCATCTCACTGTTAACATCTGACAGTTCACTGTCTGTATGACCGTTACACTGTAGACTTTCATCTCACTGTTAACATCTGACAGTTCACTGTCTGTATGGCCACAACTGTAGTCTTTCATCTAACTGTTAACATCTGACAGTTCACTGTCTGTATGACCGTTACACTGTAGACTTTCATCTCACTGTTAACATCTGACAGTTCACTGTCTTATGACCGTTACACTGTAGCTTTCATCTCACTGTTAACATCTGACAGTTCACTGTCTTATGGCCGTTACTGTAGACTTTCATCTAACTGTTAACATCTGACAGTTCACTGTCTTTATGGCCGTTATACTGTAGACTTTCATCTAACTGTTAACATCTGACAGTTCACTGTCTTTATGGCCGTTATACTGTAGACTTTCATCTAACTGTTAGCTTAACAGTTCACTGCCCTTATGGCCATCAAGCTGTAGACGTTCATTTAACCTTTAATATAACAGCAAGGGTTCAGCTGGGGTTTGGATCAGGGTCAGGGTCAGGTGATCAGGGTTACGGTCTATCTTTGGTCACAGCTGGGGTCTATTTGGGTCAGAGTGAGGGGTCTGGTTTGGGTCATAGTTAGGGGTCTGGTTTGGGTTCGGGTTAAGTCTGTTTAGGGTTGGGGTTAGGGGTATTTGCTTTGGGTTAAGGTTCGAGTCTGGTTTGGGTCTGGGTTAGTCTGGTTTGAGCTAGGGTTAGTCTGGTTTGGGATCAGATTAGTCTTGTTTGAGTTAGGGTTAGTCTGGTTTGGTTTAAAGTTAGTCTGGTTTGGGTTAAGGTTAGAGTCTGGCTTGGGTCAGGGTTAGTGTCTGGTTTGGGTTAAGGTTAGAGTCTGGTTTGGGTTAGTCCGTCTTGTTTGGATTTGGGTTAGTCTGCTTTGGGTTAAAGATAGTCTAGTTTGGGTCAGGGTTAGGGCGTGGTTTGGGTTAGGGCCTGGTTTGGGTTACGGTTAGGGCGTGGTTTGGGTTAGGGTTAAGGTGTGATTTGGATCAGGATTAGCGTCTGGTTTGGGTTAGGGTTTGGATCTGGTTTGGGTCACGCTTAGAGTCTGGTTTGGGCTAAGGTTAGAGTCTGGTTTGGGCTAAGGTTAGAGTCTGGTTTGGGTTAAGGTTACAGTCTGGTTTGTGCTAAGGTTAGAGTCTGGTTTGGGTTAAGGTTACAGTCTGGTTTGGGCTAAGGTTAGAGTCTGGTTTGGGTTAAGGTTACAGTCTGATTTGGATTAGGGTTATAGTTTGGTTTGGGTTAAATTAGAGGCTGGTTTGGGTAGGTTTAGGATCTGGTTTAGGTTAAAGTTAGTCTGGTTTGGTTTAGGGTCAGTCTGATCTGGGGTTGGGGTTAGTCTGGTTTGGGTTAGGGTTAATCTGGTTGGTTAGGGTTATCTGGTTTGGGTTAGGGTTAATCTGGTTTGGGTTGGGATTAATCTGGTTTGGTTTAGGATTAGTCTGGTTTGGGTAACGGTTAGTGTCTGGTTTAGATGGCAGAATCGTCCAGTTTTCTGACAGACAATGCCTAGACACGCCATCAAACTGGAACCAACCAACCAACCCCAACCACCCCTCCTTCCGCCCCCCCCCCCCCCCCCCACACACACACACACATCCCGTTCCAGACGGAACCGATCCGCCTCTGCCCGACTGACCTTGTCACAGGCCTGGTGCATGGTGGAGACGTGACGTTTCAGGTTGTTACGTCGGTCGGTGACGTAGCGGCAATGGGGGCAGGGGAACAGCTTGCCCCGGAAGGTGTTGCACACCAACATGGCCAGCTCCAGGTAATTCCGGTTGATGAAGGGAGACTTCAGCTTGGCCATCTCTGTGGCCAGCTGGGAATGATTCAAGGCCTGTGAGGAGAGGGAAGAAAAAAAAAAAAAGGGGGGAGGATGGGGAGGGGGGGGGAGGAGACGAAAATGGTGAATTTGGTTTTTGGTCTGATGGGGTAAATGATTTTCTCTGTGTGGTTGGTGGTGATCTAGAAAATGGTGAATTTGGTTTGGTGTGAGGGTGAATGGTTTTTTCTGTGTGGTGGTGATCTAGAAGTCATCTCCTTTCCCGATTGCCATGCCCCTTCCGTCACAGCCCCCCCCCCCCTTTCTTTCCTCGATCCCCTTCCCCTCCCCCCCCCCCCCATGCCATATACAGTCTCAATCGTCCCCCCATCTTTCTTGCCAACCCCTGCTCCCCACCACACACACACACACCACACACACCACACCACACACACCACACACCACTCGGTCTCTCTCTCTCTTTCCTCAGACACACACACACACACACACACAACACACCACACACACACGCACGCACCACGCACGCACGCACAACACACACACACACACACACACACACACCACACACAGCACGCACACACACACACACACACACACACACACACACACACACGCACACACACACACACACACACAGGGTCATCTATAACCCTGCAGCATAAACATCTCTTCACTGAGCACTTTACTTCTGTTAAAATACTACTCGTTTCTTCATTCACACTGGCCCTTCTTAGCACAACCTCCCCCCCTCCCCGCCTTCTCCCCCCCCCTCCCCCCCCCCCCCCCACCCCTTCCCAAGTACACAAATTAGCTCAAACACCCAAACACACATACAGAAAAGGAACAGAGGGATTCTCCACAGAAGAGACGGTTCCACCTCACGTAACCGACCATGAGAACTACCAGCAGGAAATTCCAGCGGTTTCACGGGGCAAAACCCTCATGGGAAGAAAGAATCCAACAGGAAAAAAAAGAAGAAAGAAAGCCAGCTAAATAAAAAGAGAGTGATGAAAACTAAGAACATGACTAAAGGAAGAAAGGAAGAAGGAAAGAAGGGAGTGAAGAAACGGATGAAAAAAAAAATGGAAGAAGGGTCTACAACAGAGCAAGAGAAAGAAGAGAGAAAGACAAACGAAGGAAAGGAAAGAAAAGTGTATTGAAGAAAGAACATAAACAGATGGACAGAAAGCAGTCAAAAAGGATAGAAAGAAGAAAGAAAGAAAGAAAGAAAAAACAAAAGCAGAACACTAGCAGAAAGAAGGAAAGAAAACTGAATCGTAAGAACGAACAAACAAATTAACAAACGAAAAAGAAAACAGAAGAAGAAAAAGAAGACGACGAAGAAAACGACGACGACGACGACGACGACGACACGACCACGAAGAAGAAGAAGAAGAAGAAGAAGAAGAAGAAGAACAAGAACAAGAACAACAACAGCAACAACAACATCAACAACAACAAGATGCCCCTTAAACCTGCATCAAACCCACCTGGAAATGAGACAAACTAGCAGGCAGCCCCAGCTGCGGTTTCAACGTCAGACCCTCCCCGGCCCCCGAGCCCGCCGGCCCCGAACTGTTGCCGCCGCTGTTGCCGTTGGCGCTGCCGGAAGCCGTTGACGCCGTTGCCGCTGCAGCAGCGGCGGCCGCAGCCGCTGCAGCCGCTGCAGTCGCTGGATGATGGTAGAGAGCGGGGTACTGGAGGAGGGGGGAGGGCAGGGCCAGGGTGGCGGAGACGGCAGGGGGTGGGAAAGGGAGTCCTGGAAAAAGAGAGGGGTGTGTGTCAGAAGCTTTCGCCGTGAAACTGTTGTTTTTTCTCCGCTGAACTCTGAACAAAGATAATTTCTAGTACAGCTATCTAACTGTTGTTTTTTCTCCGCTGAACTCTGAACAAAGATAATTTCTAGTACAGCTATCTAACTATTTTTTTTTTCTCCGCTGAACTCTGAACAAAGATAATTTCTAGTACAGCTGTCTAACTATTGTTTTTTTCCGCTGAACTCTGAACAAAGATAATTTCTAGTACAGCTGTCTAACTGTTGTTTTTTCTCCACTGAACTCTGAACAAGGATAATTTCTAGTACAGATATCTAACTGTTGTTTTTTCTCCTCTGAACTCTGAACAGGATAATTTCTAGTACATCTATCTAACTGTTGTTTTTTCTCCACTGAACTCTGAACAAGGATAATTTCTAGTACAGCTGTCTAACTGTTGCACTTATCTTCTGAACAAGGATGCTTTTAGTGCAGCTATCCGCTGGGCAAAGTTAAGGTTAGGAACACACCGGAAACTTTGTTAAAAATCTTTCTTCTGTAAAATCTTACATCAGATGTCTCTTTCAGAAATTTCAGGTTGGATATCTCTGAACAAAGTTTACATGGAATCTGCTGTAAAGTGTTTATGTCTCACATCATGCAAGTCCCAACACTCTTATAAAAAGAGTATGTTTCCAGAAGGCTACTTTCTAGTACAGCTATCTTCATTGTCGCTGTCTTTCGGTTCTTGCCTATAGAGGCCCCAGGCGTTGGAAAGGCCCAGCCTGTGTTTTGACATCTGGTTTTGGCCCATGGAGGCCCCAGGCGGTGGAAAGGCCCAGCCTGTGTTTTGACATCTGGTTTTGGCCCATGGAGGCCCCAGGCGGTGGAAAGGCCCAGCCTGTGTTTTGTCATCTGGTTTTGGCCCATGGAGGCCCCAGGCGGTGGAAAGGCCCAGCCTGTGTTTTGACATCTGGTTTTGGCCCATGGAGGCCCCAGGCGGTGGAAAGGCCCAGCCTGTGTTTTGACATCTCTTCGTTTCCTTTCGTTTGGCGGTCTAGACACGAAGTCTTGGAGGCTTTTTATTTGCATTCAATTTGAGTCGCTTTTTTTTTTTTTGTGGCCTAGCTCACCACCCTGAGCTCTTTCAGTCTATCACCACGTGCAGAAAAAGTCACACACACACACACGTACGCACGCACGCACGCTCACACGTACGCACTCATACGCACGCACACACGCACGCACGCACGCACGCGCACACACACACACACACACACACACACACACACACAAACACACACACACCACACACACAAAAACACACGCACACACACACGCACACACACAACACACACGCACACACACATGCACACACACACGCACGCACCACACACACAGCACACACACACACACGCACGCACGCACGCATGCAGACTTACACACACGCACGCACACACACACACACACACACACCACACACACACACACACACACACAACAGCATAGAGATGTACGGAACTGAATGAAATAGGTTTAAAGAAAAGACCGTTCGGAAATATTTTTTTCTCTTTCTTTGAAGAAACGCCAGTGATGGACTCAGATATGGGGAGAAAGACCAGAATTGACTGTCAGTTTGCACTGCGGAAGAACAAATTGCTTTTGTAGTAGCGCCTCTCTCTCTCTCTCTCTCTCTCTCTCTCTCTCTCTGTCTCCCCCCCCCACCCCCCACCCCCCCCCCCCCCTGGGCCGGAATAGCTCAGTGGAAGAGCGCCGGACTCGTGATCTTGGTGATCCTGGGGTTGCGGGTTCGAATCTCCGCCGGGCCGTTTCGGTATAGGGGGATTTTTCCCTCGGATGTTAACATTGGTTCTGACTCCATTTCCCATACAGTCCTTTCAACCGAGGTTCTGTGTGTGAACGCACGCATATAACATCTTGCACACACGTCAAATCCCATCAACAACTTTCGGAAGAGAAGGCCAGTTTGGTCGTTGGTATGGATGACACGTTACACATAGCATGCACCCTGCATGAGAAATGGAAAGAATGAAGGAAGTAAAGAAATTGAGTGAACGATATTGAACGCTATTGACTGGATGACACGGGAAACGACTGAATGAAGCGCCAGCTGGCAGCTCTTCAGTCGGCACTACCCTGGTAGGCAGCCCGTTGTGTAAACGAGTGTGGATTGTAAAGCGCTTAGAGCTTGGTCACTAGCCGAGGATAGGCGCTATATAAGTATTCATAATGATAATGATGATCTCTCTTCTCTCTCTCTCTCTCTCTCTCTCTCTCTCTAAAGAACTTTAGAATTGAATTCATTCAGCCAAATTTTTAACGACAGCCCTTGCTATGTAAGTTGACTACACCGATCTTGTCAACCTCATAATAAGTTGTTCTAAATTTTCTTTTTTTTTTTTTAAAAAGAAAAGTTCAAATTTAAGAAACAGCTACCTCTTGATGTTCTGAATTATTTGTGCTTGGTATGCGTTACAGTCATGATTATTTATCTCCGTTCATATGTATTGTTCACTCACCCCTTCAAAAGGGACCACCGCCTATATCAATGAACCATCCGAATCGCTCCGTCTCTGTATCTGTCTCCCTCTGTGTCTGTGTCTCTCTGTCTACGTCTGTCTGTTTGTCTGTTTGTTTGTCTGTTGTCTGTCTGTCTGTCTGTCTGTCTGTCTGTCTGTCTGTCTCTCTCTCTCTCTCTCTCTCTCTCTCTCTCTCTCCCCTCTCTCTCTCTCTCTCTCTCCAAGATTTTAGGAAACGAAAACTCTTGTCATCAACAGAAGACTGGAGAAATCTTGATGTTACGTCAACTCTCGTCGAAAGCTTAGCAAATCGAGATAACTATTTTTCCCACTTGTTCCTCAGAGTGCAGACAAGAATAGAAGCGAGCTCATGCAGGGCAGTGGGAGGTAGCAGATGTAACACATTCCTTTCTTCCGTTTACATTTTTCTCTGCTCTTTCAGCGTCGTCTTAGTCCTTTTTTATGGAACTACGAGGTAAGTAAGGTAATGTTGCTTATAGCCCAGCCGACCACAAAGGGCCATATCAGGGCCGTCACTGCGTTGAAGTCAACTCACAAGTCATAAACAAAATACACTCATTCACACTACCCTTTACAAAACACCTTCTAAAACACACCGGAGATTTTGTTTAAAATATTTCTTCTGTAAAATCTTAGATCAGTTGAAAAAAAATGTTGATCTCCCTCATAAATTTAAAGATCACGTCAGGTGGGACACCTCCGAACAAGGTTTTCATGGAGTCTGCTGTAAATTATTAATGTGTCTCACATCATGCAAGTCCTAATAAAACTCTATAAGAATCTGTTTTACTGTGAGTGGCACATGACATGGAATGCACTACAGAGCTTCTTCACCATGGAGTCGCGTTGTAAATCATGTATTGTATAGCGTAACACAAATGTTCACCTGCCACGAACACCTCCCCCCCCCCCCCCCCCCCCCCCGCCGCCTCTTACTTCATCTCCCCCATCTTGCCGCCTCCTACCCTTCCTCTTCACAGCCTCTTCTGTCTTTACTGGTGTACTCGGTGCAGTACAGCTGCACGCAGTCTTGGTACAACTGTACTCACGGGGGCCTGTTGCGTGGAGCTGTACCGAACAGCTGCACTCACACAACGTGCATTCCTCGGAAGGCCTCAGACTCATGGCGTACACGCTGATGATTTGTCAGATTCTAAGAAAACGACAGTCGAATTTGGGACATGTGCATTCTGTGCAGAAACATGAAATGAAGACGTGTGCGTACGAGAAACAAGTTGATCATACTTTAAGATAAACGGCAATGTAAACAGACGATGGTTATGTGAAATGAGTATTGCCTACCATGTAATATGTACACACCGTAACAGGAATAGAACCACGATGCGGGTGGTAAATGTAACACGGACACACCGTAACAGGAATAGAACCACGATGTGGGTGGTAAATGTAATATGGACACACCGTAACAGGAATAGAACCACGATGCGGGTGGTAAATGTAATATGGACACACCGTAACAGGAATAGAACCACGATGTGGGTGGCAAATGTAACATGTACACCCGTGACAGGAATAGAACCACGATGTGGGTGGCAAATGTAACATGTACACCCCGTGACAGGAATAGAACCACGATGTGGGTGGTAAATGTAACATGTACACCCCGTGACAGGAATAGAACCACGATGTGGGTGGTAAATGTAACATGTACACCCCGTGACAGGAATAGAACCACGATGTGGGTGGTAAATGTAACATGTACACCCCGTAACAGGAATAGAACCACGATGTGGGTGGTAAATGTAACATGTACACCCCGTAACAGGAATAGAACCACGATGTGGGTGGTAAATGTAACATGGTACACACCGTAACAGGAATAGAACCACGATGTGGGTGGTAAATGTAACATGTACACACCGTAACAGGAATAGAACCACGATGTGGGTGGTAAATGTAACATGTACACACCGTAACAGGAATAGAACCACGATGTGGGTGGTAAATGTAACATGTACACACCGTAACAGGAATAGAACCACGATGTGGGTGGTGAATGGGTATTGCTAAACGTGCACCAGGCGTGCAAGAAAACCAGTTTATCAACTTACTAGATTAAAACAACAATCAAATTATAGTGGTCAAAGCTAAATGAGTGTGCTGAACATACAATGTATATTTGCGTACAAGATAACCAGTTTACCAACTCATTTGATTAAAACTGCAATCAAATCATTCTGGTTATAATCAACGAGTATGCTCAACATATCACTACAATTAAACGTGTGTTTCATATGTTACCTAGTATTTGAGGCCCTGTTAGGGCGTGTGTTTCATATGTTACCTAGTATTTGAGGCCCTGTTAGGGCGTGTGTTTCATATGTTACCTAGTATTTGAGGCCCTGTTAGGGTAAGCTCCCGCCCAGCCAGATATAGTGGGTGTGCTAATGTGGCTGCACACCAAAAATTAATGCGCCAAGGCCTTGCTTAAGGAGTCGAGTATTTATAGACTGGCGCAGTTAGATTGTTTTTAAGAATGTTTACTGTGTCTGAAAGTTGCCTCTTCTCATTTTCATTCCTATGGCCATCACGATCCAAGCCAGGTACGTGGTTCCAAGCAGACACATGAAAATCAAAGGAATGGGACTATCTTGTGCACTGGCGGCTGGCGCAAAGATAGGGTCACGGGTGAGTGCGGAGGCCTACATGTGTGTGAACTAAGGGGAAGGTCATGTGTTTGAAGACTGTTTGTGATTTCATCGATGAAGATCTCCAAACAAGGGACATGATTGGTAGGGAGTTGCTCTTTAAATCAATTATCAGTTTTACATTATTGCTGGAAAATTGTCCTGTAATCTGTTTGTCTGTATCTGTGGCGGTAACTAACCCCGTTTCCATCTAAACTTTGCCTCATTTTCCGCCTTCAGTCACTTCGTTTTGAAAAAAATGCTGGTTCAAGTTTATGGTAGGCCTCAAGACGCTTACATGCATTTTGGCATTAAGACCCATGTTTTAGAGCAAAATCCTAATCCGTGGCGTATGGCCTGTACTGTGTGCGTGCGGCTGTCCTAAGGTTTGAACCGTTGGCTCGTAACCTGCAGTCCCTCTACTCACCCGTGGCAAACCCGTGGGGTCGCATGGCCGTGACGGCCCCCATGGCGTTGCTTAGCGACAACGGCAAGCCCGCTCTGACGTCACTTCTCCCTTCGCTGGCTCTGACGTCAGCCCGGGAACTGACGTCAGTGCGCGGCCTAGCTGTGACGTCAGAGGAAGAGCCGCGCATAGGGGCGCCCTGCTGATGAAGCCGCATCCCACTTCCGGTGAAAACCGGTTGAAGCCTCGCTCGGGAATGCCGGGATTGCTGCTCAACACACACACACACACACACACACACACACACACACACACACACACACACACAAGAAACACGTATGAAACGATGGTTAAGGAGAGGGAGATTGACTGATTGATTGATTGACTGATTGATTGTTTGATTGATTGATTGGGATGATTGATCTTTAATAGGCAAGGCTGAAGATGTAAGGCCCAAGCCTAGTCTTAAAAGATCTAGTCCTTGGCATGCATACATTATTTCAACACATATCATTCATACTGGCAATTCAACATAGCAACACTGTATCTAATTCTGCAACTGACAAGCAGACTATCCATATATGTAATAATGACATGATGGATAGTCAAGTAGAAGGAAACAAACAAACAAACAAACAAACAAAAGCACAGAGAGAGAGAGAGGTCGGAGGAGGGGGGGGGGGGGGGGGGTGGGGGAGGAGAATGGTATAGGGGGAGGAGAAGGGGTGGTAGACAGAGTGGGGGTGGGGATGAGCGATTTAACGGAGTAGGTTATATGCTTACACGGTGTGTTCAAAGTATGGTTTACAGAAGACTTTGCGAATGGACTCTTATCATGTCAATCAAATAATCAAATTACTGTGACATAAAATGTTTATATAAATGTTTCTAGAAAAGTTTTAACGTATTCGTATTTTGTAGACTCGGTGGAAATGAGTTCCAGATAGATATATGGTCCACAGTAAGCTGGGCTTGTTTTGTATTGATCAATGCGTGGGTAGGGAAGAAGGAATCTCTTCGAGTCGGAAGAGCTGTTGAATCTTGTAACAAGGGCATTAATATGACATGGCATAGTAACTGTCGAGACTGTAAAACATGATGATGCCTTGTTGAATTCCAGCTGCTGTTGTTAAGGGTACGGCTGGAGAGAGAGGAGAGAGAGAGAGAGAAGAAGAGAGAGAGAGAGAGAGAGAGAGAGAGAGAGAGTTAGGTGCATTCTACGTTCCTGTACAGTTCACTGCACAACACCGTAACACGTGAAACCTGGCTCGGCAAAATTTCAACAGCGTCGTCACACACACACACACACACACACACACACACACACACACACACACACACACACACACAACTTACTGAATGGACACAACTAAACCAAATGTCTTTAAATGCTATTAAAACAAAGTGCATGTACGTGTCTACAAGACAAAAACGACAAAAAATGAAATCAAATTTTCAGCCTTTACTCATATCCAACAATAAAGTTGAGGAAGTCAGTTCACACAAAACACTAGGTGTCATTATTGACAAAGATTTATCTTGGACTGAACATATAACATTCTTAGCAAAACGCCTTTCCAAAAAAATATTTCAGTTGTCTCGGATAAAAAATTTCCTCGATGGCCACTCTCGAAAACTTTTTTTCTGTGCACATATTTTGTCATTAATTGATTATGCATCAACCCTTTGGGACAACTGTAGTGAACATGATTTAAAATTAATTCATCGTCTGTACAAACGAGCATTGAAATTAGTATTGTTAAAATCGAGCTCCCTAACTGATGAAGATTACAAACAACTCAAAATATTAACCTTCCCAAACAGACTCTTTTTCAATAAAGCCCTTTGTATGCATAACGTTATTAATGGAACAGCTCCCCAAAAGATTACAGAAACATTTAGAGTCAATTGCCATAGACATAATCATTTGTTGTCCACTCCTAGACCACGCAACAATTTATACAAATCCAGTTTTGTATATTCAGGTGGCAATCTGTGGAATAAACTCACAAAACCCTTAAAAAATACAAAAAATAAAAACACATTTAGGACAAAATTGAAAGATTATCTCATGAATCGTTAACCACATATGATACTGAAAAAAGTCCATCCTGT
>CM065741.1:4744763-4747263 GCA_033310375.1 Conus canariensis
AAATTGAAGAAGTCAATGCTACACACACAAAAAACTCACAGAGTGCTGCAAACAACAAGTGAGTGCTTTTTTGCTTTGTTTTTTGTTTGTTTCTTTTGTTTTGTTTGCTTGTTTCGTATTGTTTTGTTTTGTTTTGCAGATGACTTACGATTTAATTAACTCTTGTCATCTCTGTTCTATCATTGAAATGTTCGGAGTCTTGTATTTTCTACAGTGGTAGCAAGATTTATTCCTTTATAGGACCTATGTTTGCATTCAGCTCTGAAGGTTGTTTGCATGTGTTGTTATTGTGAAATACGTGTTCCGTTATAAATGATCAAATATGGAGAGAGAGAAAAATCATAACGCACACTTAAGATACATACACACATGCCGTACATGTACATGTATACGTACATTTGCTATAACGTGCAGAGTACAATCAATATTGATCTACTGGTTCAAAACTGTGCTCACGCGCGCGCCTGTGGTGTATTTATGTTTCTTTCTTTTTCTTATTTAATTCTTTTTAACTAATCAATGTGCCCCCCCCCCCCCCCCCCCCCCGCCCTACACTGTTGACAATGACGTTATTCTGATATGAAGAAAGCAAGAACATTAAAGTATCCCCCAAAAGAAAAAGCTTAAACATACATACGTATCGTGTAATGTTTGGAAAAAAATATACAAACAAAACTGGACACACACACACACACACACACACACACACACACACACACACACACACACACACACACGCTCCTGCTCGCATATATGCATGTGGAATCATAATCAACAAAATATGATTAAACATTACATGTTGTCAGTCCAATTTTTGTTTGTTTGTTTTCTTGTTTGTTTTGTTTAGTTTGTTTGTTTGTTTGTTTGTTTGGTTGGGTTTTTTTTTTGCGCTGTACAATAATGCACATCGTATCCGTTAATATTATGTTTGGTGCCCTACTAGTCTTGACAGGTTTCATAATGATTACATGATTATACGTCTGTACCAGTGGGGAAAAAATTCATTCAAAAAAAAAAAAAAAAAAAACACTATTCGATCAAGTCTGATCTGGATTCTGAACACTTGGATCAAAAACAGAAATATAAATTAAAGATCCAATCTTTACAAATGTCGGGAAAATTGTCACCGATTTTGATATGGCGTTCCTTGCTTTTAATTTGTGCAACAAAAAATGTATGGACGATATTGAAGATTTGGTGAATAAGATACCGAAACTAACAGAAGAACAGACTAAATCATTACAAGGTGAAATAACAATAGAAGAAGCAGGGATTGCATTGAAAAATATGAAGAACGGAAAAAGCCCTGGATCGGATGGGTTTGGAGCTGAGTTTTTCAAATCTTTTTGGAAACAAATCGGCGTGTTTGTAACCCGAGCTCTAAATGAAAGTTTCAGAGAAGGCGAACTATCAAACACCCAGAAAGAAGGTATTATAATCTGTATACCCAAAGAAGGAAAACCAAAAGAATATGTAAAAAACTGGAGACCTATTTCACTTTTAAACCTTATATACAAAATTGGCTCCACTTGTATTGCTAACAGAATTAAAAAGGTCCTTCCATCACTGATTAGTGAAGACCAGACAGGATTTGTCCCAAATAGATACATAGGTAGTAACATTAGGTTAATTTATGACATAATACACCATCTCAACATAAATAATATCCCAGGGATGCTAATTAATTTAGACTTCGAAAAGGCGTTCGACTCGTTAGATTGGGATTTTATGCACAAAGTGCTGGAGGCTGTAGGTTTAGGTAAAGATATATGTAAATGGATAGAAGTATTCTACAAAAACATTAAGTCTACTGTTATCGTAAATGGCCAAACATCACCATGGTTCTCAATAGAAAGGGGTTGTAGGCAAGGAGATCCAGTTTCACCATATATCTTCGTATTATGTGCAGAAATATTATCCGTAATGATCAAAGAAGAAAATAGTATTGAAGGTATACAAATCGGGGAGAAAGAACACAAGATATCACAATTTGCCGACGACACTCAACTGATGAACACAGGGAATAAGAAATCATTTGAAAAATCTATCGAGATTCTCGATAGGTTTGGGAAAACATCAGGTTTATTCTTAAACAAAGAGAAAACACAAGTAATTTGGCTTGGAAGACAAAAGCATAGTGAAATAAGATATATGGAACATTTAAAGATGATCTGGAATCCAAAAGAATTCAAAATATTAGGAATTTGGTTTACTCAGGACTTAACACACATGGAAAAAAGAAACTACAAAGATAGAATGATAGAAGTGAAGGCACTATTTAAAATTTGGCTAAAGAGAATCATTACCCTTTAGGAAGAATTGCTGTCTTAAAATCATTAATTCTGTCAAAACTGACTTACCTATGGTTGATGCTTCCAAATCCACCTGACACATTTGTTAAAGAATTACAAGACTTATGTTACTGGTTTGTATGGAATAAAAAACAAGACAGAATTAGTCGAAAAAACAGTTATTAAAGATGTACAGGATGGTGGGTTGA
>CM065741.1:4759763-4764763 GCA_033310375.1 Conus canariensis
TCTAATCCTGAAAATTAAGTGAATAATAAATGAATTAATGAATAAACAAATAAATAAAAGTGGAATGTGGGAATGTAATGACTGCCACAGACAATGGAACTGAAGGGCCTTGCACACGGGTATCAACAAGTACGTTTCCGATGCACGGTGTCAGATGCACATGAAGACTCGGAGTGTGGTGTGTGTGTGTGTGTGTGTGTGTGTGTGTGTGTGTGTGTGTGTGTGTGTGTGAAAGTGCACATCCTTGTGCGAGCTCACTACCATCTGTGTCATGGCTGTAACTTGTGACACATTGCTCCAGTCTCTTTTCTTTCCTTTATATATAATATATATATATATATATATATATATATATATATATATATATATAAACTAATAAATTCCAAGGATAAATACCGAACACCATTCCAGCAACTTACAGAGCAGCATGGTGTTGCAATATATATATATATATATATATTATATATATGTGTGTGTGTGTGTGTGTGTGTGTGTGTGTGTGTGTGTGTGTGTGTGTGTGTGATTTTCTAACGACTGTAGAACTCTAGACTGTCCTATGTTGATTGAAAAAAGTATTGTGATAAGTCCCTTTGACACAGAGAGACAGAGAGAGAGAGAGAGAGAGAGAGAGAGAGAGAGAGAGAGAGAGAGAGACAGAGAGAGACAGAGAGAGAGAGAGAGAGAGAGAGAGAGAGAGAATGAGAGAATTATCGAATTTTATTTCAAGACGGTAATGGGTTAAGCACGGCTACTTATTTTTTTACATCCAGCCCTCTGGGCAAGAACAAAAAATGTGCTGAGAAATTAAATCACACAATACACATGAAAAAAAATAAATAAATAACGATGCACGCGTACATTCAAAAAGAATTCAACCCGCACCCCACCCACCCCCAAAACAAACAAAAATGAACAGAGCAACAAAAAGTTAACACAAGAGAGAGAGAGAGAGAGGGGGGGGGAGGGAAAGATGGTGGTGGGTGGTGGGGAGAGAGAGAGAGAGAGAGAGAGAGAGAGAGAGAGAGAGAGAGAGAGAGAGAGAGCTAAACAACGAACGAACGAGATTTTATCTATCCAGGGTAAGGAGATAAGCAATTACACATGCTTTTTTTTCCACCCAGCCCTGGGGGGAAAAAGGAGAAAAAGCATATAGAAAACACACACAAGAGAGAGAGAGAGAGAGAGAGAGAGAGAGAGAGAGAGAGAGAGAGAGAGAGAGAGAGAGGTCCATGTTGTTACCTTTGTTTTGTATGCAATAATACTGGAAACTTGAACAAACTGATGACTCATAAACATGTGCCCAAAGTTTGTGTAGGTACTTAACTGTACATGAAGAGAGACTAAACTGAAAAAATCTGTCACGCCACTTGTCTGCTACAACATACAATCTTGCTATAATAAATAACCTCAAGAAACAGTGGACACATATTTTTCTGCGTAGAACAAATTTCAGATGGTGACGATTTATGATTTTCGTTCGAAAGAGTGTTGGTGTAAGATTTTGTCAAAAGCTCCACTTTTTCTTTTCCTTTTTTTTTTTTTTTTTTTTTTTTTTTTTTTTTCTTTTTTTTCCCCCAAAGCGCCACGTGTTCTCAAAGCGCTACGGTTTACTAAAAGCGCCAGGTTTTGTTAGCTCATCACAAACGTCAATTCAGTAACGTCCACGATTCAATGGAACCCAGTAAAAGTAAACGTCAATATTCTACTTTCAAAGTATACGATGAATTAAAGGTTTTATTTCAAAGTTTACGATGAATTAAAAGTTTTCTTTCAAAGTATACAATGAATTAAAGGTTTTATTTCAAAGTATACGATGAATTAAAGGTTTTCTTTCAAATATGACGCCCTTTCGGATTTTGCTGTCACTTGTTTCAAGGTTGGAGAAATTAGCTTCACATTGATGAGTACTGAGATGTTGATGAATGACAATGAAAGAGTGCTCATGATGCCAATATCATCATTACAGCATCGGCCTATACTTCTGTACTGAGATGTTGATGATAGACCATATTAGAGTGCTCATGATGCCAAGATCATCATTACAGCATAGGCCTATACTTCTGTACTGAGATGTTGATAACAGACAATGAAAGAGTGCTCATGATGCCGATATCATCATTACAGCATCGGCCTATACTTCTGAATACATGTTGGAAATCCTTTCGAGTACAGAAATCTTGTCATAGCTTAGGTCAAAGAAATCGTAAATCCCGCTCCATGGGTTGCGGTTTTAAGGCCAAACCGTTTATCGAAGCTAAAAAAAAAAAAAGGATAAATGTTAATGATTGAAAGTGGTTTTTTTTTTTTGGTTTTTTTATTTTTTATTTTTTTATTAGACTTTCCGTCTCACTTCAGAAATGGGAATATTCGTTTTAGTAATTTTGTTGACATTGGTAGACTCAATGTGTCTCACTTCAGAAATGGGAATATTCGTTTCCGTAATTTTGTTGACATTGGTAGACCCAGTGCGTTTCACTTCAGAAATGGGAATATTCGTTTCAGTAATTTTGTTGACATCGGTATACTCAATGTGCATCTTCCAGCCAAGGAAAATATTCGGGAAGTCGGTTTACTGGAGAAAGCTCTTTGGTTTAGCTGCAAGGAACGGAAAGTAAAGGGAGTTAATGTTGTTTTGTAGAGATAGATTGTCTACCTTAGCAAGAGCTCTCGTTGCAAAGAGGGAGAAAAGCAGGCCTTCAGAATAAGCAGTAAATTTAGTGTGTGTGTGTGTGTGTGTGTGTGTGTGTGTGTGTGTGTGTGTGTGTGTGTGTGTTTCGTGGGGGTTTTTTTCTCCTTTTTTCTAATTCTTTTCTTTTCTTTCTTTCTTTCTTTCTTTTTTTTTTTACTCCTTCCTTAACTTCTTCGTACATCTTTATTTGTTATTTGCTGTGATATGAAATTAGTTTGTAGAAAGTTTCAGTTTCAGTTTCATCACGAAGGCGTCACTGTGTGCGGACTAGTCCATATACGCTAAACCACATCTGCTAAGTCTTGAGACCACACTACGCATGATTTGAAACTGATGGATAAATGAATTAACAACAAAGATGAGACAGTCGAAGAAGAGGGTCTCGTGGCTACGACTCAGCCGATGTCTGACCTGCGCATTAGCCCAACGCGCTGGTCAGACCTTGTAGAACAGATTTTCATCGAAAACTGACAGAGTATAGGCCCGCATCATCATTTTCTTTTTTTTTTCAAATTTGGATTTGTTTTTTGCCTACGTTTTTATTTTTGCAATCATTTTTTTTTTTTAATTTCATTATCGCTATCAGTATGATTATTATCATCATTACTATTTTAACTCGGATGGTCTCCTACCCGACAGGCTCATTTTCATACGATGTCCATCTTGCACCGGATTTGACGAAATACGTGATTATACTTTTTCGTTGTCCTGAGTGTTCTTTGACTTGCCTGAAGAAGACCTAAGAGGTCGAAACGTGTCGTGAATCTTGTGATTTGCTTGTTCATGTTTGGCGGACTTATTACATAATTTTTTTTTCAGATTTTTTTTAGTTCCTGCCTGCAATCGCCACACTTTGCAACTTACATGTTTTGCTTTTGATCTCTCAAAAATGATTTTTTTTTTTCGGGGGAGGAGGGGGGGGGGGGGTACAGAATGTTTCGCGGGAGACAACTCCGTTGTGGGCATGGAATCCTTTATGTTGGCGAAGTGACCACTGCACCCAGGCCTTCAGTGTATTGCGTCATCCGGGAAGCAAGCGGTCAACTCATCACTGGACAGAGTGGCGGACAGGGGAAGGGTGGGGGTGGGGGTGGGGTGGGGGAACAGACCAGAGAAAGAAAAATGCTTTTATAAACAAATAAGATTCTTCAAGAAGTGGAAAGAACATGACATAACAAAACAACAACAGCAACAAATTTATGATTTATCCTTCAGTTTATATTACTACTACTACTACTACTGCTACTACTACTACTACTACTACTGCTACTGTTGGCGTGTTCTACCATTTAATTCTCTGGTTGTCGTTATTCATGCTTGTTGTGATAACTTCATGTCTCGCGTTCAGGAATACATAGCAGATGTTTGTGAGCACACAACGCCTACTTTAAGGTAGGGTTTTCCAATGAGACTTTCTCTGTGGTCCTGTATCGTTTATCTGTGTATTGAACATTGCGAAAAGACTGAAATACATTTTTTGTTTCCTTAAACAAAGAAGCACACAAACAAACAAACAAACAAAAGGCCTCCTGACAGAGATTGGTACCACAGACCAGACAATCTCAGGTGTCCTTGGCCTGACTGTGCTATCCACTTGACCAACGCTGTACCATTATGATGAGAGACAAGACATGGAACACCACAGCTAAATACAGCAGCAAGGGGGAGGATGTGTTCCATCCAACATACACAGCACGACTACTTTTCCGTGATAGCTCAGTGGTAGAGCGCCGGACTCGTAATCTTGGTGATCCTGGGGTGGCGGGTTCGAATCTCCGCCGGGCCGTTTCGGTATAGGGGAATTTTTCCCTCGGAGTTAACACTGGTTCTGACTCCATTTCCCATACAGTCCTTCCAATGAGACTATAAACCGAGGTTCCGTGTGTGAACGCACGATAACATCTTGCACACACGTAAATTCCCGATCACCAACTTTCCGAAGAGTAGGTCAGTTTGGCCGTTGGTATGGATGACACATAGCATGCAGCCTGCGTAAGAAATGGAAAGAATGAAGGAAGTAAGGAAACTGAGTGAACGATATTGACTGGATGACACGGGAAACGACTGAATGAAATGCCAACAGGCAGCTCTTCAGTCGGCGCTACCTAGGTATATAGGCAGCCCGTTGTGAAAACGAGTGGGGATTGAAAAGCGCGTAGAGCTTGGTCTCTGGCCGAGGATAGGCGCTATATAAGTATTCATAATAATGATAATAATAATAATGTCTTGGAGTCAAACACACTTAGGCCTTCATACAACAAAGGTTACACACAATATTCAACGTATCTCATTACCAGAGAGAGAGAGAGAG
>CM065741.1:4767263-4775150 GCA_033310375.1 Conus canariensis
TAATCCTTTGACCCCTGTTGGGGCATGGAGGATACAAATGTAACAAAGAGAAATACGAAACTCACTCAGAAGAATGTGTGAACATAGTTGCGAAATGCTGAATTCTGGTGAACTGTAATGATCTCATTAAACAATCTTCCCATTTTTTAGAAACTTACTAATATTCAAACAAATGCGTCTTCCTTTTCGAAATAAATTACAAAAGTTGAAAACAGACTTTGGTTTTAGATATTTTTTAGGGATGAATTTTTCACGAAGTTCATTATATTTTACATTACACACACACACACACGCACACACACACACACACTCACACACACGCACACACACACACACACACACACACACAACGCACACACACACACACCGCCATTTCTTTCCTTGTTCCCTGGCTAAAGCTCCGAGATAAACCATTCCTTAGATTTGGGGTGAATGCCTACACTTTGAATCTGACGATGAAGATAAACCATTCCTTAGATTTGGGGTGAATGCCTACACTTTGAATCTGACGATGAAGATAAACCATTCCTTAGATTTGGGGTGAATGCCTACACTTTGAATCTGACGATGAAGATAAACCATTCCTTAGATTTGGGGTGAATGCCTACACTTTGAATCTGACGATGAAGACAGCTATATTCCGTCCTCAGGGTGATGTCTAAACAAGCGACCCCCCCCCCCCCTCCCCGCCCACGCCCGCTCCCTCCACCCCGCCCCCTCCTCCCTCAGTTTCACGGGTTACGCGGCCCTGGTGGAACCCGTGTGGTCTGCTGGACCCAACTATCATCATCACTTAACCTTCTTTTCTTGTAGTCTTCTTGTTTTCTCTAGCCGCTCGAGCGCGCGCGCGCACGTACACACGCACGCATGCACGCGCGCGCGCACACACACACACACACACACACACAAAAGCGCGCATTCCTTGCCTCTTACTTTCAGCGTGCGTGGAGAAGCCTCAATCTGTATTTAACGGATTTGTGCCTTTTCATTGGGTTGCTGGTGCGCGTGTGATGTTGATGAGGGAGGGGGGAGAGGAGGTGGGGTGGGTGGGGGTGTAGGAATGCACGTGTGTGGGTGTGCGAGTTGGAGAGAATGACTTCATTTGTACCTGTGGTTTTGATGCAGAATGTGGGTTTCCTTTCATCAGATGCAGTTTCATTTCTTTACTTCTTTTCTTTCTTTCTTTCTTGATCTATTTATTCATGTACTTATTGATTAGTTTATTGATTCATATGTCTGGTTATTTATTCATTTATGTATTTATTAATTTCATCCTGGTGATGCTTTGGATACCCTCTATTTTCTTCATTCATCTGTCTGTTTGTTTATTCATTTATGTATTTATTAATTTCATCCTGGTGAAGCTTTGGATACCCTCTATTTTCTTCATTCATCTGTCTGGTTATTTATTCATTTATGTATTTATTAATTTCATCCTGGTGATGCTTTGGATACCCTCTATTTTCTTCCTGTTTCTATTTATTAATTTCATCCTGGTGATGCTTTGGATACCCTCTATTTTCTTCCTGTTTCTATTTATTAATTTCATCCTGGTGATGCTTTGGATACCCTCCATTTTCTTCCTGTTTCTATTTATTAATTTCATCCTGGTGATGCTTTGGATACCCTCTATTTTCTTCCTGTTTCTCCTGCTTCTGTTCGTTCTCCTCCTCCTCCTTTATCTTCTTCATTTTTTTTTTTTTGGGGGGGGGTGGGGGGGGGGGGGGGGGGGGGGGGGGGGGGGGGAGTGAATTTTCAAATGGAAACTATTACGAAACATCAAGATTCGAACAGCCAAAGGCTGGTGTTCATGGCGTGTTGAGAGGTAAAAATGACTATAGCGACAAAGGCAACGAGAGGAGACTATACAGTTAAGAAGACAGACTAAAACATAGTGGAATGAAAGTAAAGGGGGAAAGTGAAAGAAAAGCCTCTTCTTCTTTTTTGTCTTCTTCTTCTTCTTCTCTCTCTCTCTCTCTCTCTCTCTCTCTCTCCCCCCCCCCTCTTCTTCTTCTCTCTCTCTCTCTCTCTCTCTCTCTCTCTCTCTCTCTCTCTCTCTCTCTCTCTCCTTGATCGAGTCAGTCAGAATTGTCAGAAAAGGAGTTGTTGATTCACTGCTAAAGGTATCTAATGTCCTGAGAACACGATTAACCCACCAGATAACTGCAGAAGCACTGTATATTCTTCCACACAAGGCAATTGAAAAGCAGAATATGATAAGACTCTTCGACTGACGACGTTGGCGTGTACTCCAGTATATCTGTTCAATGGATATTTTGCATGTTGTACTGACACCAGCCTCATGCCATGGTTCTTCTCCCTTGATCACATTCAGTGTCCATGCTGGCTGCCAATGACATTCCTGGGACTTGTTTGAACTGAGAGATGGCATCCATCCGTCTGTCAAGCTTTCTGCTCCGGTGCTTTTAAGAGTGAACAAAACAGAATGCCCTTTTTCTATGACAACTCTGGATCATGCACAGTGAAAGGTGATGCAACAGGGGAGGGTGATGGATCATGCACAGTGAAAGGTGATGCAACAGCGGAGGGTGACGGATCATGCACAGTGAAAGGTGATGCAACAGGGAGGGTGATGGATCATGCACAGTGAAAGGTGATGCAACAGGGAGGGTGATGGATCATGCACTGTGAAGGGTGATGCAACAGGGGAGGGTGAGGGATCATGCACAGTGAAGGGTGATGCAACAGGGGAGGGTGATGGATCATGCACAGTGAAGGGTGATGCAACAGGGAAGGGTGATGGATCATGCACAGTGAAAGGTGATGCAACAGGGGAGGGTGATGGATCATGCACAGTGAAGGGTGATGCAACAGGGAAGGGTGATGGATCATGCACAGTGAAAGGTGATGCAACAGGGGAGGGTGATGGATCATGCACAGTGAAAGGTGATGCAACAGGGGAGGGTGATGGATCATGCACAGTGAAGGGTGATGCAACAAGGGAGGGTGATGGATCATGCACAGTGAAAGGTGATGCAACAGGGGAGGGTGATGGATCATCACAGTGAAGGGTGATGCAACAGGGGAGGGTGATGGATCATGCACAGTGAAGGGTGATGCAACAGGGGAGGGTGATGGATCATGCACAGTGAAACGTGATGCAACAGGGGAGGGTGATGGATCATGCACAGTGAAGGGTGATGCAACAGGGGAGGGTGAGGGATCATGCACAGTGAAAGGTGATGCAACAAGGGAGGGTGACGGATCATGCACAGTGAAAGGTGATGCAACAGGGGAGGGTGATGGATCATGCACAGTGAAAGGTGATGCAACAGGGGAGGGTGAGGGATCATGCACAGTGAAGGGTGATGCAACAGCGGAGGGTGACGGAGGTGCAGCAGCATTCACCGACAACAACCCTGGAGCGTTGAGGAGGTGGGTAGCAGCAGGCCCGGATACAGTACGTTAGGTGAGCGGTATTCCGCATCAGACGTTTCTTCCCATGGAGAAAGTTTTAAACCACCATGAACAAATCATAAATAAATGTTAGCAAAGCGCCAAGAGAAACGTGGACAAACGAGTCACAAGACAAAATACGACGCGTTTCGACCTCTTAGGTCTTCTTCAAATTCGCATTGTTGACTGGTTGCGATATGTGGTCATGACCAGATGGTTTATTATTCGTCGTGACGGAAATGCAGTGAAGTTACTACAGACTGATAGTGGCATGCATGCACTGCCTCACAGGTTTTCTGTGCCTTCAAATGTTGTTATCTCATAGCTTTGCATGTATTAAAAACAAAAACCGTATCAGCTACCATTTCATGAAATTAGATGTTTATGATCCGGAGCATGGCTTAAGTATAACTTACATCTTTAGTTGGTTACTTTTCCTCTTTTTATACACGTACGGATTAGAGCTCCACACATTTTTTTTAAAATTAACTTAACAAATCTTTTTTATACCCGTACGGATTACCCTACACAGTTTTTATTAATTTAACGATAGCTAAAAATCGTATAACATTTATGTTCTTAGTAAAGCAAAAACCGGTAAAAAAAAAAAATCGATCATGACCTAGTCGCAGGAAATGGCCACGCCCGAAAGGTCAAACAAAGGTTACAAATCTTTGCTTCCACCACTGTTTGAATACAGCTTGGTAAGAAGTCTATCCGCACCAAATTTCCTGCTTCTACCCCCAAAATCAGTCCACTGCTGAAAACGTGTTCTTAACAAGCTCACCGGGTTTATCTTTTTCTTCTTTATTCTTCTGCTTCATGCACTGATATAAACATCATAGCAAAGAAGCAGAAACACAAATAAATTTTGGCCCTTGGATCGACTCTAAAGGTGTGGAATTTTAAGTTTATCTATGCAAAATGACGTCTGAAAAATGACTGTCTAAAACAGAAGACAAAAGACAGATGTTAATTCAGCAGCATTGGTACGTTTCTTGCTTTGAACAGTATACATAGCCTCCGATTACAGTTACCAAAAGGGCTCACGGAGACAGTTTGAATCACGTGGTATGGAAAAAAAGCATTTTTGTTTTCTTCTCACCACATAAAAGCAGGTTATGATTCGGATCCAAAATCAAAATAAACTGATTGATAATTTCAGTTCGACTCACCAGTGAATAAGTTTCATACAGTTGCTGAGAGTGTGCGTTTGTTAACAGTAGAATTTACACAACGGAGAGAGAGAGAGAGAGAGAGAGAGAGAGAGAGAGAGAGTGAGAGAGAGAGAGAGAGAGAGAGAGAGAGAGAGAGACGTCCTCTTGCCACGAACACACTGATTATTGATCAACAAACTGTCAACATTTTCAGTTAAGCAGATCTGCGGCCAAATCTCTCTCTCTCTCTCTCTCTCTCTCTCTCTCTCTCTCTCTGTGTGTGTGTGTGTGTGTGTGTGTGTGTGTGTGTGTGTGTGTGTGTGTGTGCATGTGCATGCGTGCGTCCGTGCGTGCGTGCGTATATGTGTCTCTTTGTGTCGTGGTAATCTCCGACGAAAAAAAAGCCAAGATAGCAACAACAACAGCAGCCACCACCACCATTACAACAACAGTAACACCAATGAACGAACAAAACTGATGGAGAGGTCAAAGTTGAACTCATTTCCTCCAGCAAGACCACACAGAGTCCTTTCTGAGCTGTCAAAACTCGCATAAGAAAAAAAAAAAAAAAAAAAAAAAAAACACACCGCCGCCATAATTATCATCAACAGATCACATCATTCAAAAAAAAGAAAATACATATAAATACTTTGAAAAAAAAAGTCAAAGCAATCCTCCATCAAGGCAGTCAATAAGATGACGGAGAAACTACTGACGCCTTGAAGGCATCACAGACATCAGGCTGTGTTTTCTCTCTGCGTACGCAGGCTGATACTCTTACGGACACTGCCTGTATAGACAGGCAGTGGAGTTTTGTGTGTATGACCGCTTTTTTTTATCCCGCCATTAAGGCAGCCTTACTCCATCTTCGGGGAAGGTACATGCTGATACTCCTGCGGACACTCCCTGTATAAACAGGCAAGGATTAATCCCATCTACCCAATAAATGGAGTTGAGTTTTCTGTGTATGAACTTTTTTTATTCCGCCATTAAGGCAGCCATACTCTAACTTCCGGGAAGGTACATGCTATGTATAAATGCTATGTGTAACGTGTGTCATCCATACCAACGGCCAAACTTGGCCTTCTCTTCCGAAAGTTGGTGATGGGATTTGACGTGTGTGCAAGATGTTGTGCATGCGTTCACACACGGAACGTCGGTTTATAGTCTCATTCGAAGGACTGCATGGGAAATGGAGTCAGAACTAATGTTACCTCCGAGGGAAAAAGTCCCCCTGTACCGAAATTCAAACTCGCAACCCCAGGATCACGAGTCCGGCGCTCTACCAACTGAGCTATTCCGGCCCCCAAGCTGTGTTTGAGAGCGCCAACATTTTCCTGAAATTTTTGCTTCCGGGCTGACAAAAATCATAATGAATAAACGACAAACAATAAGCACCGGGGGAAAAAAGAAAAAAAGAAAAAACAACAAAACACCACCACTACCACCAACAAGAATGGCAACATGGCAAATAGACGCCGCCGAAGGGACAGGCAGCGTGTCTTGTTGACTGAATGTTCAAGCTCCACTGCCTAATCGGTTGACCGATTAGGCTGTGCAGCGAAAGAGCTAGGATAAAATAAAAAAAGATAAGAGAATGCGTCTTATAGCCCAGCCGACCGCCGCGTTGAGGACAATTCTCAAGTCATATTAGAACCCCCCCCCCCCCCCCCCCCCAAAAAAAAAAAAAAAAAAAAAAATCAGCCAGCATAAAGTAGCTCTGAGATATCAAAAAAAAAACCACAAAAAAAAAATGTGTGTGTGTGTGTGTGTGTGTGTGTGTGCGAATTTCGTAGGCAAAGGTGCTTAAGAGTTATACAACAATCTGATCACGGGGGGAAAAATGAAGAAGAAGAAGAAGAAGAAGAAGAAGAAGAAGAAGAAGAAGAAATGGAAGGAAAAATCAGTACATTTCCATCAGTTTGATGGGGGAAAAAATGATTACAGAGAATACAAGAGATGGTAGTCATCAGTTTAAAATGAAATGATTGGATGGAGAGAGAGAGAGAGAGAGAGAGAGAGAGAGAGAGAGAGAGAGAGAGAGAGAGAGAGAGAGGGGGGCGGGAGAGAGAGAATGCAAGGGGACGGAGGGGGGCAACCGAAACTGGCATTTTCGAAAATATGAAAAATAGAAGCGTCTCTTCTCCTAGCTTACTAGTTTGTAGTTAATTAGTCAGACGGTAAGTTAGTAATGAAATGTATACAAATAGAAGTGTGGCTTCTAACAGCTACTTTTAGTTTGTAGCTAACTGATTAGCCTTTAAGTTAGTTACGAAGGCAAAGAAGTATATATATATATATATATATATATATATATATATATGTAAAGATACCGGCGTGCTTAGAACAAAGAGTTTTCTGTTTTGTTTAAACCTTCATCCGCTCCGCGAACCATGACTATTATTATTATCAAAATCACGTGAATCATTATACATCGACGGTCACATATTATAAATGTGAGCACGTTGTTGCATTTTCATTCTATAACAATTAAATATTTTTGAAATATCAATGACCACGATTAATCTAAAAAGTGAAATAACCTTATAGTAATAATGCTGAAGGAAATAATTCTAAGAAAGAAAGAAAGAAAGAAAGATAATAAAAGCAAACAATTACTTGAAACGAATAAATTAATAAGTAGATAAAGAAATGCACATAAGAACATAAAAAGATTATAGGGAGAAAAGAGAATTGCAAAAAGAAGTTAAGCAACGAATGAAATAGAAACATTTAAAAAAGAGAGAGAACATTAAAAATCATTAAAAACAACAACCAAACACCGAGAATAAAACCAACTCAAAAACGAATTTGAGGGCCGGAATAGCTCGGTGGCAGTGCGCCGGACTCGTAATCTTGGTGAACCTGGCGTTGTGGGTTCAAATCTCCGCCGGGCCGTTTCAGTACAGGGGGATTTTCTCCTCGGAGTTAACATTGGTTCTGACTCCATTCCCCATACAGTCCTTCGAATGAGACTATAAACCGAGCTTCCGTGTGTGAACGCACGCATAACATTTTGCATACACGTCAAATCCCATCACCAACTTTCGGAAGAGAAGGCCAGTTTGGCCGTTGGTATGGATGACACGTTATACATAGCATTCATACATAGCATGTACCTTCCCGGAAGTTGGAGTATGGCTGCCTTAATGGCGGGATAAAAAAAAAAGTTCATACACAGAAAACTCCACTCCATTTATGGGGTAGATGGGATTAATCCTTGCCTGTTTATACAGGGAGTGTCCGCAGGAGTATCAGCCTGCGTACGCGGAAAAAAAAAAAAGGGGGGGGGGGGGGGGGGGGGGGGGGGGGG
>CM065741.1:4775250-4777750 GCA_033310375.1 Conus canariensis
TTTTTTTTGTCTTTTGTTTTTGTTTCGTTTTGTTTTGTGTGTGTTTTGAAACTCGCTTTCTTTTCGCTTAGACCTGCCATGGCTTTAGTGTCGTAAACATTTCTAACATAATCTGCATTTTCTTAACAGTCTACTTAGAAAAAAAAAATCATTAATTTGCATCTAGATTTCTGAGAAAGTGAATGTTTAAAATGTGAAAAAGTTACAAAACGTCATCGCTGAACATTCTGCGTTTGCTTTTAAGTTAACTGAATCATTTTCTGTCAGATGGCAAATATATATTTGGCATTTCTTCCTTAAAATGTAGACTAACGCTCTTAAAACGCATTTACACATTTGAAAACTCGATGAAGCCTCTCTCTCTCTCTCTCTCTCTCTCTCTCTCTCTGTGTGTGTGTGTGTGGTGTGGTGTTGGTGTGTGTGTGCGTGCGCATGCGCGCGCACGAGTGTTGTGTGTGTCAAAATGCTATGATGTTCACAGATCAAGACGTTAATGACTATACTGAACCACACCTTCATCATTCTTCCTTTCTTCCTCCCCTCTCACCTCATGTGCAAAGATGACGGAAACATGGCGAAGGGTGGTCGACCCGTCGGTCAACTGTCGGTCATCGGTCAACCAATCGCTGACTGACCATCTGCCGGGCCAAATGGGGACTGGTCCTCTCGCCGAGGTGGGCCCAATGGCGCTCACCTGATGACGCCTCTCCACTTCGCGTCGAAACTTGGCCGAGGTCCTGGTCCTCACGATGGGTGTGCAGGGGGGAAGAAGCTGCTGCTGATGTCTGTTCTTGAAGTCAGTTCGGCGTTGGTCTGAATACGTTTGTCACAGAACTGTGACGTGCAGTCGTCGAAATTTCGCTTAGAAGTGAATACCGTTTGATGAACCCACTCATATTCGAGGTATAAAGTTTGTTTTCAGAGACTGAAAATGTTGCAGAATCGTTTCCAAACTGAATCTGAAATTTTGAGAGGGCATAGATCGTGTGTGTGTGTGTGTGTGTGTGTGTGTGTGTGTGTGTGCGATATTCTTCCTCTCCTGCTTTTTAAAAAATTTAATCTGGGTAACTTCGATGTTCGGGTTTTACCAAAAATTCTGTTTGTGAGACCAGAAAAATGACTCCATGATTGTCGGAATACCTGTCTATGGTCGTCAGCATTGACATCAGTAGCACCGTCCTCTACCCCGCATAATTTTACGTACACAATGATTAGAAATCTCCGCAGAACCTGATCTAGTATGTCAACTTACGTTTCCCCCCTTTGAAGACTTTTCAGTCGTCTACTTTCTCTTCACATGACCCCACGGCGTTGAATTCAGAAGACAAAAGATTATCAGGCGGGACTGCGATGAAGTCATCCAAACTGTGATCGCCACACTTCCTGCTGGCGATTAACTTGCACGTTGGACACCTCGCCAACACCAGAGGGACGTCATGACGTCACCCTACAACTACCTCGCAGACGCTCAACAACTTCTGCCCAAATCAACGATGATCTCACCTCCGCGAAGTGTGTACCCACTGTCCTGTGAACCCAATCGGGTTTTAAAAAAATTTGAATGAAAATGCGAAGCCAGACAGGCCTACCTTGACAATGCCGGCGACATAACACCTAACAGGCATACACCCGCTGAAATACCGTGAAAAGCGATGTTGGTTTACGTCTTTTTACCCCAAATGGCGACGCTTGCAAATCAGTGACAGCCGTAGCCAAAGCAACAAACGCACAGAAGAGTGGAGGAAGCAGACGACACTGTCACAGACAGGTCTGGCAGGACGCAGGTGGTGTATTGGGTGGGGGCACCAGAAAAGCCGCCTGCTCCTCTTTGAGGTCCTCACATTGGAACTCACCTCCCTTCCAGCGAGCTGCGTGCTTTTGACTTCCCCCCCTCCTTTACCTGTCGTGGGCTTCGTCGTCCGCGAATCGTCGGCTGGCGCCCAACAAATCCCCCCCCCCCCCCCACCCCACCTCCTCCTTCTCCTTCCGTTCCCGCCACACTCTTTCTTCTCCCTTTCCCCCCCCCCCCCCCAACCCCCTTCCGCCCCGACGATGATCACATTCTACCACTCCCATCCCAATCCCTCCCCTCTGTCTCTCTCTCCCCCCCCCCTCGCTCTCTCCCCCTCTCTCTCTCCCCCTCGCTCTCTCCCCGTTGTCGCCAACTCCAATAAAAGGAAAGCGGCGACGGGGAGGTGGTGCTGAGAGAAGGAGAAGGGCGTGGCTTGCGCGACAACCCACGTGACAGTTTATGACGATTGGATTGGCTTGGGAGGAGACGCCCCGCTGTGATTTGATGGTCGTTTCAAGGGCGGCTCGTGATGGCTTGACGCACGCACTCCTCTCACCTCCCCCCTGGCTGCGCTTTTGGTCGCCGAGTTCCCCTCCCCCTCCCTCCCCCCTCCCGTCTCTCCTTCTGTCTCTTTCTCTGCGTGGGGGGAAGGGGCGTGGTATTACGGGACGGGGGTGGAGGAGGGAGGGGGAGGGCAGACAAGGGGTG
>CM065741.1:4782750-4787750 GCA_033310375.1 Conus canariensis
CCCCACCCTTGACACGGGCGGTGGGGGGTGGACTGACAGGACAGGAGAAGGGCGGGAGAGGTGGGGGAGGGGAGAGAAAGGACGGGGGGGGGGGGGGGGGGGGGGGGGGGACCAAGAGTGGGTGGAGACCGATCATAGTGCAAGTGTGGCTCTGTATGTTATGGTCTCTCTTTGGCGTCAAAAGGCGAAATATAGAGAAAATGTTTAAGGGAAAGGGATTTACAGGCAAATAGGAGAAATGGAGAGAGAAGGAAGAAGAAGGATAAGGAACTGGAGGAAGAGAGAGAGGAGAGAGAGAGAGAGGGGGGGGAGAGAGATAAAGGGAGGGAGGGGCGGGGACGGTGCAGATGAACATACAAATGACAGTTGATTGAAAGGTGAACACGAGAAAGAAATGTGACAACAATCTTATCTACAAAAGTAAGAAAGAAGAAGAAAGACAGTCCATGGAAAACGGGAGGAGAGAGAGAGAGGAGAGAGAGAGAGAGAGAGAGAGAGAGAGAGAGAGAGAGAGAGAGAGAGTGGAGAAAGGGAGGGAGGGAGACAGAAAGAAAGAAAGAAGAAAGACTGTGACACAAAAGAAGAGCGGAGGCGGTAGAAGAAAACTAAGGAAAGAAGCAAGGGGGGGGGGGGGGGGGGGGGGGGGGGGGGGGGAGTAAAAATTAAAAAAAAAAAAAAAGAAGAGAGAAAACCTTGTTGTTCATAGCTGAGCCAACACACAGGGACCATATGAAGACTGAATGAAGGAAAAGTAGACGGAGAGAGAGAGAGAGAGAGAGAGAGAGAGAGAGAGGAGAGAGAGAGAGAGAGAGAGAGAGATGCCAGTCTGTTTTCTTTCGCGCACTGATTATCATGTGCGCGCGCTAACGTATGTATATCCCCACCCATTCCCCACCCCACCCCTACCCCACCCCTTTTCCCAAACGTATGGCAGGTGCGTGCTTGCGCGCGCATACACAAGCCATAAAGATGTGAGGGCATTATCTTCAGAAGAAGAGGGAAAGAACGGGAAAAAAACAACAAAGCATGAACTAATTAATTAGACATGATTATTACTGTCATGATGATGATGTGATTAATTTGTGTATTTATATCTTTTCATTATTGACTGAGTGATTGATTGATTGATGCATTTATTTATTTATTTTTTTATTTGATTTTATTGCATTTTCATTTTCCACTTTCTTTAACATTGGCGCGCTCAGGAAATGCTGGCAACGACTATTATGTCTAATTGTAACACCAACTGCTCAAATAGATTTTTTTTTTCTTCTCCAGAATAGATCATTTTCTAGTTGTTTCAGCCTAAAATGGACCATATCCTTAATTTGCAAAAATCGTCCACTCAATCCTCATTGTAATCCAGACAGCTTGTTTTGCGCGATGGGATTACAGATCGAAACGAACTTTAACCTCCTACCCCACCTCCACTCTCTTCCCTCTCCCGGTTTGCTCCCTCCCCCCCCCCCCCCCCCCCCCCCCCACCACTTCCTCTCCCTTTGCCACTAACCCTTCTGCCCCCCCCCCCCCCCCCCCCCCCCCCCCACCACCACCCAACACACACACACATCCCAACTCCCTCTCTCAGCGTCTGTGCCAGGAAAGAAGGAAAACCGCCCCCTCCCCCACCCTCACGCCCCCCTTTCTGGAAAATTGTTCCACCACGCCCCTTTTCTCGCCTCGGCAAGTCTTGGCAAATTACCGCCTGGGTTCGTCCATGTGGCGTATGAATATTTGTGAAACTAATGAGCTTACCGCCCCCTTCCTCGTGCTTCAGGATGGTGTCGCTTTACATGCTGGGCTGGGCAAGGGGGTGAACTCTCAGTCTGGGGTGGGAGTGATTTCCCTTTGCTTAAAAGGTGGCGCTGCGCGCGCCAGATGTATCACCCCCCTGCGATATTTTGTCATTTGTCTCCCGTTAACTGGTTCAAAAACAAACAAACAAACAAAAAAAGGTTGTTTGTTTTCATATCTTTATTTATTCACGTATTAAACAAGGAATATATTTATAGACCTGTTAATTTTTCAGTTTATTACAGTTTGCCTTTTATTTTCCAAACAGGGAATGAACAAGCCATGAAACAGAAACGGATATAAACACACACACACACACACACAGAGAGAGAGGAGAGAGAGAGAGAGAGAGAGAGAGAGAGAGAGAGAGAGAGAGATCACACACACACACACACACACACACACACACACACACACACACACGCACGCACGCACGCACGCACAGAATTGCACACACACACACACACACACACACACCACACGCACGAACGCACACACGTGCGCGCGCGCTTGCTTTCTTTTTCGCCCCTTTCGATATATGGTGCTGAGAAAGGCGTTGGGGAAAACGGGGGGGGGGGGGGGGGGGGGGGGGGGGGGGGGGGGGAGGTTGCGGTGGCAGAGGGGTTGGGAAGAGGGGGGGGGGGCGGGGGGAGGTCATATACAAAACGCAGAATCAGTAGGATGACAACACATCAAACCACACGTCACTGAACAGGGATGGGGGAAAACCAAAAGGAAATCGACGTGCGCGCAGACAGTTTCCATGGTAATGTCTGACACCAACCTCACCCCATCCTGTCATTGTCACGTGGGAGGAGACTGAAAGTAACGACCTGATTTACATAAGTAATCCCATTCTCAACAAGTGCGCAGTTCCCTGCCAGGGGTCATAGCGGCGAACACCGAGGGAGAGATGGCCGCTCTCCTTTGAGGCACACTGATGATGTGAGAGGTCAGTGTCAGGCGGCGCAGCGAACCTTCCAGCCGTACGGGGGACGGCGGGTCTAGCCTGTGTCGCCGGGAGACGGCTCCTGGAGATGTGGGCTGATCGGCGATGGAGCGCTGCCTGACTGCGATTACCGTGGCCTGGGATACCATGCTTTTGAGGGTCGGGCATGGGGGCACCCTTCATGGGGTTGGACTGAAGAATTGCCCTCTCGGCCGTAGTCTGCGTGGACCACAGAATACAAGGGACTCGTGCAATGCTCCGGCGACTTTCGTCCTGCTCCCTCCTTGAGGCGGCCCAACGCGGCACAGGACCATCGCCACCCGAGCACGAAGAAGGCCGCCTGGTGGTCCTGAAGACAGGTTTTTGATGGGGAGGGGGGGGGGGGGGGGGGGGAGTACACCGATGCCCATCGTCGGCCGACCAAAACCCGAATGTGAACCAGAACTCGGACAGCGACAGACGACGGCCCCCACGCGGAACTCACCCACTGATGCCAGCGACAACAGTTGCCACAACGTATGCAGACCTCGCTCTGCGAGTACACCCTGTCCTTCACAGCCTCGGCCAATAGGACGCACATCTCACCCTGCCAGTCAAAGTCAACAAGTGGTCAGACCGGAACACTTCGATGGTACGGCCATGGCAGATGGTTAATGACATGTATGGATGCATGAGATATGGCCTATTGACAGATGACAAGATGATATGATGCCATGACAGATGATAGATGATTATGGCCATGACAGATGATTATGGCACATGGAGACAGATTATATGGCCATGACAGATGATATGGCCATGACAGATGGTGACAGATGATATGGCCATGACAGATGATATGGCCTGACGTGACGCTCTAGAGTGGGTAGATGTATGGCCATAACAGATCCAATGGCCCATGCTAAAACAAACTCCAAGTTGCCGTGAAGGAAGGGAGACGAAAGGAGAGACAGAAAAACCGATAGCTTGACCACACTGCAGATTAGACAGGACAGCCATTTGCACAGACTTGCTTCTTAGCACACACACCCGACAGAACTGGACGAAGCTCAGAGAGGTCTTCAGGGCAGCGACATAGTCATGTTCCACTAAGAAGAAGTGTACAAAGCAACATGCAAATTATATGCAACGAAGAAGCAACGAACCGGAGCTTACACTTCACAGCCGTCAGAACAAGCAATAAAGGACAACAGTGACTGTCAGAAGACGCACAAACAATAAACAAAAGAAACTAGTTACTAGTTACTGTAATGAACATGAAAAAAAAGCGTCAGGGGACAGGATTTCTTGTTCTCCTGTCCAGTTTAAATCGGTATTGGCACAGTGACCGTGCATGCTATTTCTGCTATTGTCATATTGTTACAAGTGGTAGTGATCTTCCCCTTATCTAAATACCTTCATCATCATCACTATCATCACCATTATTACTGTTGTTACTGTTTTTGTTATTATTTATTATTATTTATTTATTTTTTTTTTGTCATCATTATTATTTAACTCCTATGGACCTCTTCCCAACGGTTTCGTTTTCATTTAACACCGATCTTGCGCCAAGGATATGAGGAGATAAGTGATTGTTCGTTCTTCGTTTTCATTGTCTTGAGTGTTGTTTGTTTAACCTGAAGCAGACCTAAGAGGTCGAAATCCATCGTGTTTCGTACTGTAATCTGTTGTCCAGATTGTCTTGCGGAACCAGTAACATTTCTTTTAAAAAGCCATCGAAATCAAGACCAGACGCCCCAGCCTGAACAAAGATCAAGGCTTTGAACTTCCCCCATCTACAATCAGATCCTGACAACCGTTCACCCCACACAACACTCGCCCCACCAGGCCTCGCTGCCACAACAGCAACAGTGAGCTGATGAAGACAGGGCGACCCTGTCGAAATATTCTGCAAGTAAGTTTTTGATTCTGAGTCCTTAACTTCTTTTCTAATGTTGAATCCAGAATTTAAAAAAAAAACCTACATTCTTATTTTAAAAATTTGTTTCAGTTTCCACCTTCAGTAACATTGCTTTGAATCTCTGCCATCAGCCGTTAAAATGACACAGCCAAATGGCAGTGAAGTGATGCCAACAGCCGTTAAAATGGCACAGCCAAATGTCAGTGAAGTGATGCCAACAGCCGTTAAAATAGCACAGCCAAATGGCAGTGAAGTGATGCCAACAAACGTTAAAATAGCACAGCCAAATGGCAGTGAAGTGATGCCAACAGCCGTTAAAATGCACAGCCAAATGGTAGTGAAGTGATGCCAACA
>CM065741.1:4795250-4815250 GCA_033310375.1 Conus canariensis
ACAGCACAAAGGAAGTGTGATAGGCAAGAATTCTCATCGTCATCGTAGCGTGAAGGCGATCAGCAAGAAGACGCCTGGGACTTGGGCCGTCAAGCCGACCTAATTCCCTATCAAAAGCTCTTGCAAAGTCCATGTTAATTTGCCGTCCGCCTCTCAATGATCACTGTGCATTACTGGAAGAGCTGCATTTGTGACGTTTTGGAGAATACAGACAGCCACTCAGACACACACACACACACACACACACACACACACACACACACACACACACACACACACACAGAGAGAGAGAGAGAGAGAGAGAGAGGCGGTGATGATCAACATGTCTGCAGTGTCACTTGCCTTCTGTGGTAGATTTTTACGCATATTCTCCCACTTCCTCCTGGGTGTATGTGTTTGCCAGCCCTCTTTTTCTTTCCTTTTCGTTCTTCCTTAACAACACTTCTGTCACTGATCCAGTCATGATATCACCTTCACGGAGTTTAAAAAAAAAAAGAAGCTATAGACACCATTTCCAATTGATCCCATGCTAGTTAAACACATAGACTAGTGACAAACACTCGAGAGGTTAAAAGTGATGGTAACCTAAAGTAGGGCTCCACTGGACCTCCAAACCTAAGAGGGACGTCACCCAGCCTTGAATCAGGACAATCAACTCGAGTTGAAGATAAACAGTAAACAAGTGGGGTAACTTTTGCTCCCATAAGAAAACCTAACACAGAGTAACTTTCATTCAAGACTGGCACAGCCTTTTAAACTTGAATAAAGTCAGACAAATACATAGACGAACAATCTAATAGTGGGGGAAAAAACAAGCGCAGGCCAACAACTCAACCGTCCCCACAGCAACGACCTGTCAAAGACCTGGACTTTAGGAGGAGGGGGGGGGGGGGGGGTTGAAGATGGAGAAACTGGGAACATGAAACCCAGAAAATATATTACAGACACGAAAACTCCTCACTAGCTGCATAAGGGAACCAAGCGATGGTGTAATATTCAGAACAAAACAAGTCCTGTTTCTGGATCAGTTTAAACACCCATGTCTGGCTGAGGTCACAGTGACCTGTCACACAACACCTTGACCCAGCAAGGCTCATCCCGGAACCTTACACCGTGGAGCGAGTTCACGGTCGCATGATGTTTGGGTGGGGCAGGTATCACTGACCTTGAATGTGGATAACGTGACCTCGATGTCCACGTTGTGTCATAGTTACGTTTGACACAGGTCACAGAAACCGACCTGTCCCTGTGTACTGCCGGGATGTCATTCATTTTTTTTTTTTTTTTTTTTTTTTTTTTTGAATTTTTTTTTTTTTTTAAAATTCAAATAAGTCGACACAGTACAACACATTAGAATATAAAATAAGAAAGAACAAATCCAAACAAACGATAGATAAAGAGGAAATCAACATACTAAGCACAGCTACAATACCATTCTACATTTTTAAGGCACGGTTACAGCCTCTTTACGTGGTAGAGAGAGAGAGAGAGAGAGGAGAGAGAGCGAGAGACGAGAGAAGAGAGAGAGAGAGGGGAGAAGAGAGAGAGAGAGAGCACATGAGGCAAGTCTAGTGCATTATGAAATTTTACATATTTGTCTTTGTTTTCTTTATATATATATATATATACATATACACACATATGCATATGCACACACATACACATACATATACATACACATATACATACATATACACACATACATACATATATATATATATATATATACATATACATATATATATATATACATATACATACACATATTGAAGGTTCTATATTATATCCAAAGGGGCTGTTTTAGGCGGTGTAACAGTTTTAGGGTACTATAATCATACTTGTACTCGTATAATGTACAATGTCATAATCATTCGTAATTCATTCTGAGCCTGCGAACATCGGCGTATATGGGTGCCATTTGGAAAGGAAATCGTTATATACAGAATTTTTTCGAGCAATGTATTCTTCAGTTTTATATCTGTATTTTAGCTTATTAAGAAAAACCTGAAGTCTGGGTGATTTCTGTTCTGTTCTACACTGATATAAATAGTGTTTTGCAAATAATACAATAAAATAAAATACATGGTCTATATGTATACCTTTATCAAATCCAACTATGGCTAATGGTTCAGTTATCTGCAAATTAAATGCACACATACATTTTTCATTCATCAAAACCACCAGCGTTTCCCAAAAACGTTGTATGACCGTACAATACCAAAACATATGTGTAATACTGTCCTTAACAGAGGTACAGAAAGTACAAACATCGCTGTTCAATACACCCATTTTTTTCAGCACAACATTAGTACCAAGACATCTGTGTATTATTCGTAACTGTAACCATTTCATTTTTATGTCAGAAATTTTACTCAGATAAAGAAAACAGTTTTTCCAGTCATTTTCAACGTTCAGTTTTATATCCCAGTTCGTACAGATTTTCGGGTGTGTATGATTATCTATAAAAATGTCATAATATAATCTTGACCCTTTACAAACTGACGTTAACTTTTTGTAACATACATGCATATTTAAACATTCATTTGTATTTTCAACTTTGATTTTTGTTTTTTGTATATATTCAGTAATAGCTGCTTTAATACCAGAAAAAGTGACAAAATTAATATTTACATCATACTTCTGTTTAAATTGTTCGTAAGAAATAAACTGGCCATTGTCAAGCAAAAAATGAGCAATGCAATATATGCCCTTGTTGATCCATGCTTTTCCCGAAATAGTCTTTTTCCCAACTTGTATTCTGTTTGTATAGAAGACTGGTTCCGCAAGGAGTTCATATGAAGTCTTACAGTTAACTTTGTAGAAAAAATGTTTGTACGCTATAAATACCTCTGTCCAAAATACATTTGATTTACAGAAGGAAGAAAGTATTTCTGGTCCATATTTCTTAATATCGCTTAAAAGTGGAAAGTTAGATGTTGTAATAGTTTTCCATTTGTGGTGTGTAGTCTGAACTTTTTTCAGCCACGTCAATTTTAGGGAAGAAGCAAACGTTTTTAATTCTAGTAGTCCAAGACCACCGTTTTGAATACTTTTGTGAGCAGTTTTTCTATTTATTTTGTCTGGCTTTTTATTCCACACAAATTTGTAACAGTAATTTTGTAAAGTCTGAAAGAAAGTGTCAGGTGGGTTAGGTAGTAATATCCACAAATGGATGAGTTTTGATAAAATAAGCGATTTTAAAACTGCCACTCTGCCCAAAGGAGTTAGTTGCCTTCTCACCCAAATCTTGAACAAATGTTTCACGTCCGCTAATTTTTCAGAATAATTAATATCTGCACAGTTTTGCAAATCGTTGGTAAACCAGATTCCAAGAATTTTGAATTTTTGTGGGTTCCACTCCATACCTAAATGGTCCATGTAACGAACAGCAGAATTTTTACAGCTCCCCAACCAAACAGCGCTAGTTTTTCCAGGATTCATATATAACCCCGATATTCGACCAAACATTTCCAGTACGTTTATACATGTTTCAAATGATTTTATGTCGCCTGCTAAAAGAAATTCCGTGTCATCTGCATACTGAGAAAGCTTATGTTCGACTGTATCTATAACTATTCCACGTATGTTTACATTTTCCCGAATCATTAATGCTAGAATTTCAACACATAATAGGAATGAATATGGCGATAGTGGATCACCTTGTCTGCATCCGCGGTCTATCTTAAACCAACTAGAAACTTGACCATTAACAAGGACACATGAGTTGATATTTTTATAGAATGTTTCAATCCATTTGCAGAAGCCCTGTTGAAATCCAAACGCTTTCAATACTTTAAACATAAAATCCCAGCTCACTGAATCGAATGCTTTCTCAAAGTCAATGTTTAATAAAAGCCCTGGTAAGTTGTGTTCTTCTAAATAAGCAATTGTGTCGTAAATGAGCCTAATGTTATCCCCTATGTATCTATTCTTAACAAAACCAGTTTGATCCTCATTGATGAGACCAGCTAACACATTTTTTAAACGGTTGGCTATACACGATGACCCTATTTTATATACAACATTTAACAACGAGATTGGTCTCCAGTTCTTCACAAAGTGTCTTGGTTTATCTCCCTTTGGTATACAAACAATTAGTCCCTGTCTTTGAACACAAGAAAGTTCCCCCCTTCTAAATCCGGCATTTAAAGCTCTGACAACAAAAAACCCTATTCTGCTCCAAAAACACTTAAAAAATTCTGTTGTGAAACCATCAGTGCCAGGACTTTTGTTGTTTTTCATGTTCTTTAATGCTATGCATGTCTCCTCCAGTGTGATTTCGCCATCTAATTTATTTGCTTCGTCACGGTCTAAATGTGGAATATTTACAATGAGTTCATCCAAATCACAGTCGTCAACTTCACATTTTTTGTACAGTGATTCATAAAATCCTTGAACCTCATGAAGAATCTCTGTTTGGTCATTTAGAATATTGCCATGGTTATCAATTAATCTAGTCATACTCTTACTTATAAAATGTCTTTTTTCTAGGTTACAGAAATAGTTCGTCACTTTTTCCCCTTCAGCTATCCACCTAGCCCTCGATCTTAAAAGTACCCCTTCTATTCTTTTCTCTCGAATAACCTTTAGCCTTTCCTTCTTTAACTCTAAAGCTTTGATCTCTTCTTCGTCTTTTGTCTCTTTTCTTTCAAGCCGTTGTATATCTTGCTGTATGTTACGTTCCTCTTCATTCGTGGTTTTCTTCTTCATAGTTGCGTATGAAATAGTTTTGGACCTAAGCTTCATCAGTAAAAAATCTAGAAATAAGTCATCAGAAATTGTAAACTGTAATTCGGTCAGAGGAATCGTGTGTACTGCTTCTCTTGCATATGGGCTTACAGCATATTCTTGTTTGACATTCTCAATTTCTTTGTTAATTTCGTCCAGATAGTCCTTGTCCTTTAATAATGACGAGTTAAATTTCCAAAAAGTATTACTCTTAATTTTTTTACCAAACCGTAACCTTAACACAATCATGGAGTGGTCTGTTCTATACCCACATTCAATGTCTACATCATCGACAAAGGAAACAACGTGATCTGATATGAGAAAAAAATTCAACCGCGCTTGTTGGAAAGGATTATTTCTTCTCCAGGTATATCTGTGACAATCCTGATTTAAGTCCCTCCAAATATCATTTAATTCTAAATCGTTTATCATGTTGTCTACTGCTTCTCTCGCTTTGGGATTATTAACCCTTTTATAATTACAGTAATCTCTTGCGGGATCCAAAACTAAGTTGAAGTCTCCTCCAATTACGACTTTACTTATACCTAAATTACTAATTTGTTGATTTAAGGTAATGTAAAATTCTGGGTCATCTCTGTTTGTGTCATAGTTACGTTTGACACAGGTCACAGAAACCGACCTGTCTCTGTGTACTGCCGGGATATCATTCATTCCCTATCTTCTTGGAGCTATGTGCCTTAAATTCCTCTTCTCTATCACTCGCATTCACCCTTTTTTTTTGGGGGGGGGGGGGGGGGGGGGGGGTCTTTCTTAACTGTCATTTGCTGTTTTCTGTTGCCTTTGTGGACCATTCTTTTGTCACTGTTCTGGAAACTTAACTCTTTTTCCAAGTCTCAATCTATGAAATGATAACAGTTATAATTATGTTGGAATCTGGCAACTAGATTGTATGAGTTACACCACACACGTCTCTGTCCGTGTCTCTCTATGTAATGCTGAACAATTAAGTAGTGGGGGTTGGGGGGGGGGGGGGAGACAACATGTAAAGACTAACAAATCTTCTGTCATTATAAATAATGACTTGGCGGGAAAACATGTAGAGACTAACAAATCTTCTGTCATAGTAATGACTTTTACAAAGATTTGAATTTCAAGGAAAAAAAAGGAAGGAAACAAACAACAACAAACAGAATAAAGAAAGCCGGAGCATAAAATTAAGGGTACATACCACAAGCATGAGAAAGCCATAGCATTCCCTCTCTGAAAGCAGACCTATTCATATTGCCTGCTCCCAGACATAGCATTCCCTCTCTGAAAGCAGACCTATTCATATTGCCTGCTCCCAGACATTTCGTACGCTGGATCGGAGTCAGTAGGAAAACACGGCTGATTGTGTCTGTGCTCTTGGTGTCAAATAGAGACACACCACAGTTCATAATTCTGTGGTATTCCCAGCACCAAGGGTTCAAAAAAGAATCCAACAGCACGCCCAAAGCAGCCAGCGAAGAGTATGAATGAAACAAAACGAAAGTGTGGAGAGGGTAAAAAAAAAAGTTGCTGAAAAATTAAAAACATTATACAAACAGTATAAAATGTAGGGGACAATCTTTGAGCCTATGCTTGAGGATCCATTCAAGGATGCAAGGGAGATCAAAAGATATGGAACAGTCTGAGTGGTCAGTGTATAGATATACACAGATTGCAAAAAAGGAAAAGAAAGGAGGAAAATAGAAAGAATAAAACGACAAGAAATCTCTCTCTCTCTCTCTCTCTCTCTCTCTCTCTCTCTCTCTCTCTCTTCTCTATATATATATATATATGTGTGTGTGTGTGTGTGTGTGTGTGTGTGTGTGTGTGTGTGTGTGTGTGTGTGTGTGGACACAGATGGAAAAAAGGAAAAGAAAGAAAGAAAACAAACAACCGGAAGAATAAAACGACAAGAAATAAACAAAAAAAAGTCAAACAGAAAGGAGAAGGGAAAGATTAAGAAAGACAGACAAAACGACAGAAAGCAAGATAAAAAGGACAAGATTTAAAAAAAGAAGAGAAAGAGAGAAAGGACATGAAAGAAAGGAAGAAAGAAAGTAAGAAAGGACAATCCAAAAACAAAGAAAGGAGAGAAAAGAAGGACAAGACAGAAATGGAAAAAAATAAAGGACAAGAACGAAAGACAGAAAGGAATAAAGAAAGGACAAGAAAGAAAGAAAAACGAAAGACAGAAAGGAGAAGAAAGCAAGGAATAAATCATAAAAGAAGTAGGAAAGAAAGAAGAAAGATAAAGGACAAGAAAGAAAGAAAAAAAGAGGACATTGAAAAAGGAAAGGAAGAAAAAAAAAATGAACAAAAAAAAAAAAAAAAAAACCGAAAAGAAAAAAAAAAGAAAAAAAGAAAAAATCAAACAAACAAAGAAAGGACAAGAAAGAAAGAAACAAAAAAGGGAAGGGCGAGAAAAAGAGACAGAAAGAAAGACAGAAGGACAAATAGAAAGAAAGACAGAAGGACAAATAGAAAGAAAGACAGAAGGACAAACAGACATAAAGAAAGGAAGAAACGACGAGAAAGACCGAATGAAAAGACAAGAAAGAAAGACAAGAAAAGAAATTTAAAAAAGGGAATAAAGAAAGAAAGAAACAACAGGAAAGAAAGAAAGAAAGAAAGAAGAAAAAGGAAGGTAGGAAGGAAGGAAGGAAGAAAACGAGAGGAAAAAAGGAAACAACGGGAAAGAAAGGAAGAAAGAAAGACACAAGAAGGGAAAATAAAGAAACAGGAAAGACATGAAGGAAAGAACAAAAAGGAGGAAAGAAACGAAGAAAATGAACGAATGAAGGAAGAAAGAAAGAAGAAAGAAAACAAATGAAAAAGAAAAGAAGGAAAGAAAGAAAGAAAGAATAAAGAAATTACGAACAAAAGTAAGAAAGCACAAGCAAGAAAAGAAAACAAAACAAAGGCAAAAAAAAGAAAGAAAAGAAAAGAACAAACAAAGAAGAAGAAACAGGGAAAGAAAGAAAAGAGAAAGACAGAAGAAAAATCAAGAGAATGAAGAAAAGAAAAAAAAAAGGACAAGAAAGAAAGTTTGAAAGGAGAAAAAGAAAGGAGAAAGAAAGGAAGAAAGAAAGAAAGAAAGAAGAAAGAAAGAAAGAAAAGAAAGAAAGAAAGACAGACAGACAGACAGACAGACAGACAGACAGACAGAAGACAGACAGACAGACAGACAGAAGAAGAAAGAAAGAAAGAAAGAAAGAAAGACAGAAAGACAGACAGACAGAAAGAAAGACAGAAAGAAAGAAAGAAAGAAAGACAGAAGGAAAAGGGAAAGGAAGGAAGATGGAATAAAGAAGAAAACGAAAAAAAAAAAAAAAGGAAGAAAGGAGGAAAGAAAGAGAGAACGAAGTCAAAAGGAAAGAAAGAATGAAACAATATAAAAGAAGAAAAAAAAGATAGGAAGAAAGGAAGAAAGAAAGGAATAAATGAACGATGAGAAAAAAGAGACAAGGAAACAACAACAACAACAAGAACAATAACAACAACAACAGCAACAACAACAACAACAACAACAACAACAAATCAAAGAGAAAAAGACAATTAAAAAAAAAAAAAAACCTGAAAAGAGCGACAGAAACGACAAACAGGAAGGAAAAAAATGAATGAAAACAGAGAGGAGAGAGAGAGGAGAGAGAGAGAGAGGAGAGAGAGAGAGAGAGAGAGAGAGAGGAGAGAGAGAGAGACTGACACTGACACTGACACTGACAGAGAGAGAAGAGCGGAGAGAGAGAGAGAGAGAGAGAGAGAGAGAGAGAGAGAGAGAGAGAGAGAGACGTGGCGGTGTTTTTTTTTTTCTGGGGGGGGGGGGGGGTGTTTGTTTTTTTTTATTTTTATTTTTTTATTTTTTTAGTCTGTCTTGAGAATTTCAACAGTTCGGATATGGAGACGATGTCGTTAATTGTGGTCGGTTTTTCCCTTTTTATTTTTTGTAATTCTTTCTTTCTTTCTTTCCTTCCAGTCACCTTCGTCAATATTGCATTTTCATGACGGTTTTTTTTTCTCGTTGAGTAATGGCAGCCTTTAGAAGACCCTGTATGGTTGACAAGTCCATTATAATGAACACACACATAATTATAGACACACACACACACACACACACACACACACACACACACACACACACGATCAACCACCACCACCACCAACAACAACAAAAACAACTAGCAAATAGATTTGCCGTCTCTAACTCTGTTCTATCTGTTTCAACGTGTGGGGCTGCAGTGATTCGCCGAATACTGTAAGTAAGCTTCGTTGTGATTGGAAGCTACCCTGTGCGGCATTTCCCTGATGTTCTACTGCCTGAGGCCTGGCAGCTCACCAAGCACATGCATCTCAATGCAGCTTCCATGAAGACATTGTTAAAAAAAAAAAAGAAAAAGAAGAAGACACTGTTTCTAAATTTAGCCCAGCTGATGTGAGTTGTCTTTTCCTTTCTTTCTTTCTTTTTTCTTTTCTGTTCTTTTTTCTGTTTTTTTCTTTTCTTTTCTTTCCTGTCTTTTGTCTTTCTTTTTCTTTCTGTATCTTTTTTCTTTTCTTTTCTTTCTTTTCTTTTTTTTTCTTTCTTTCTTTTCTTTTCGTTTTTTTTTTCTTTCTTATAATTATTTCCAAGCAGATCGTAATTTTCTTCTTTTTTAATATTTGATTTGAACAAACCGTGGGTTAGTGATGAATTTTGTTCACGTTCAGTCTTTCGATACGTTTTTAATATTTTCAGACATGGCGTGTTCATTTCAGCCTATTTCCAGTTTGTTTCTTTTCTTTGTTCCTTTGTTCTTTCCTCTTCTTCCGTGCCATTCCAGTGGCATTGCCCCCCTTCCCCCCCCACCACCACCCCCCACCCCCGTGCCGCTCATTCCTACCCTCCGTTCAAAGCCACACCCTGGCTTGGAGCAGTCGCGGGCCCCAGCAACCGAGAAATCCATGCGCAGGGAGCAGTCAATGTTGAGTGGACATGGGGCCGCCCTGCAAGAGAGGACACTGCGCTGTGACGACATGGGGCCACCCTTCAAGAGAAGACACTGCACTGTGACGACATGGGGCCACCCTGCAAGAGAGGACACTGCACTGTGACGACATGGGGGCACCCTGCAAGAGAAGACACTGCACTGTGACGACATGGGGCCACCCTGCAAGAGGAGACACTGCACTGTGACGACATGGGGCCACCCTGCAAGAGGAGACACTGCACTGTGACGACATGGGGCCACCCTGCAAGAGAAGACACTGCACTGTGACGACATGGGGCCACCCTTCAGAGAAGACACTGCACTGTGACGACATGGGCCACCCTGCAAGAGAGGACACTGCACTGTGACGACATGGGGCCGCCCTGCAAGAGATGACACTGCACTGTGACGACATGGGCCACCCTGCAAGAGGACACTGCACTGTGACGACATGGGCCACCCTGCAAGAGGAGACACTGCACTGTGACGACATGGGGCCACCTGCAAGAGGAGATACTGCACTGTGACGACATGGGGCCACCTGCAAGTGGAGACACTGCACTGTGACGACATGGGGCCACCCTGCAAGAGAAAACACTGCACTTTGCTGGTGTTCGCCGATAATGGTGATCTCGACAAGAACTCATAATTGAATGAGAGAGAGGAGAGAGAGAGAGAGAGAGAGAGAGAGAGAGAGGAGAGAGAGAGAGAGAGAACGTAGACGTGGGAAGGAAATTCAAACTGAAATCCCCATTACAGCAGGACATGAGGAGCCACAGAATTTGAAAAAAAAATTTCTTTCTTTTCTTTCTTTTCAAATTCTACTTGATGAAAATGAGGATGACGATGAGGGTGAGTGATGGAGTCCTGCTATGCAGCTCCATTCTGGTGTGAGACTGTTTGACAAGGATGTACTCTACATTTTCCTTCAGCCAGGCCCGAGAGATACAGACAACTGCAGTGATGGTAAAAAAAAAAAGCGAAAAGTTTAGCAACATTCTCCAAGACGTATCTCTTGATTGGATTAAACTCGACTTTGTAGTTCCAGTCCACCCGGCTGAATCTATCACAGACTCAGCTATAGCTAGGAGCCGGCCGGAACCGAATAATCACACAACTAATTCTGTCTGATGGGAATCAAACCCACAACCACCAGAACGGAGTCCGCGAAGGTGACCACTGTGCCACTAGCAGCTGGTTCTCCTTTCCGTTTTCCCGCAAGCCTCGAGGTGGACTCTGCCATCGGCTGAACGAGACACAGCAGGACTTCAACGCTCTGTGTGTCGGCGGATGGTTAAAGTTCATGATCGACATGGAGAACTTCATCAAACTCTTCATCGGCGCCGCCTTGAACTTGCCTCTAAGTTTCCAAGCCGTGGAGACATTTATCAAGCCTTGAGGAAAGCCGAGACGCGGAACGTCCCATAACACACAGGTTAATTCTCGCCGGCGCAGCGTCTTGTCGAAAGCGCGTGAAATTGTTGACAAAATAATGACCCTGCCGCGCTCCCTCCGCTTAGCTGGCAGCCATTGCGTCTCGCCATTTACCGCCGCGACCTGATGCCTTAGATTAATCTCCCTTGCCTGCAGGTGGCTTTGATCTCCCCTGGATGTCATGTTCGCGTCGTGACGGAAAAGGCCGAAGAGCGCCGAAGGGCACGGGTTTGGGAGAGCGAGAACAGAGCCTGGTAGTTTGTCATTGTTAAGGAGGTCAGGTTCTCTCGCGGCGCTTGAAGTGGACACGTAAATGTTTGTGTATGTTTCATGGCGGAATGGAATTGAGACAGCGCGGCCTCCATGATGGCTGCTGAGGGTAGGTGAGAGGGATTCCCTTCTGATCTGGTCACAGGAGACAATACTTTGATCTGTCTGCCTTCCTTAACGTCCCCCCCCCCTCCCCTTCCCTCCGGCCACTTCCCTGCCACCCCTTCCCCGATTCGTCCACATTCCCCATCCCTCCCCAATCTGCTCTCTCTCTGTCTGTCTCTGTCTCTCTCTTTCTCTTTCTCTCTCTCGTTCTCTCTCTCGTTCTCTCTCTCTCTCTCTCCTCTCTCTCTCTCTCTCTCTCTCCTCACACACACACATTCCCCATCCCCCACAACCTTCTCTCTCTCTCTCTCTCTCTCTCTCTCTCTCTCTCTCTCTCTCTCTCTCTCTCTCTCTCTCTCTCTCAGCTATATTCTTCATAACTGTCTTCATGATATACGACGAGACATTTATGTTGATCTCTTCATGATAAAGATATTGCGCCCGCTGAGTTGATTCGTTTATATTCGATTCTTCGACTTTTCGCCATTTTTACGTTTGTTTGTTTGTTTGTTTTGTTTGATGTTAATTTTGCATAGTGTTGAAACCTGGATGAAAAATCTGATAAATTCTTGAGTGATTATATAAACAAATGGACAAAATCACTTTAGGAGATTCTGTGACACGAATATTCTATTTCCTCAAACTTTTTGGATTGATTCTCTCCCCCCCCCTCCCCCTCTCCCTCTCTCTCTACCGTATTATGAGCCTGTCTGGTGCCTTTTTTTTAAAATAAAGGATTTGTTTTGTTTTAGCTTGTTCTGTTTACACACTCGTGAAGAAAAAAGACAAACCCACGTCCTGGAAATTTCTCTTCAAAACTTATTGTCTATCGTCATCCTAGCTTATCACTGAGTGTTTTCATGTTTTGGCATGGTGAATGTATCAATAAATGAGTTAAAATAGATGCACTAAAAACACACGATACAAACAGATAAAAAGTTAAATACATACACACATACATGAATAATATATATATATATATATATAGATAGATAGATAGATAGATAGATATAGATAGGCATACATACATACATACATACATACATACATACATACATACATACATACATACATGCATACATGCATGCATTCATACATACATACATACATACATACATACATACATACATACTCACATACATAGATACACGTATACATAATTTATATACATACAAACATACAAATACCCATTAAACACACACACACACACACACACACACACACACACACACGCGCGCGCGCGCGCGCACACATGATACCATTTGTAATTTTCTAGGTTTTACATGAGGGTTTGGTTTGTTTGTTTATTTATTTACTGTTTTGATGATGAGGGTGTTTTTTTTTCGTCTAATATCACCTAGAGTGGATAGACGTAAAATTTGAAACTAACTAACACACACGCACGCACGCACACATACACACACACACACACACACACACACACACACACACACACACAAACACACACACACACGCACGCACGCACGCACGCACACACACACACACACACACACACACACACACACACACACACACACACACACACACACAGACTGTGGAAGAAAGCAGAGAAGGAAATGATGAGACATAAAGAAAGGAAGGAAGGAAGGAAGGAAGGAGAGAAGGAAGGAAGGAAGGAAGGAAGGAGGGAAGGACTTTGAAAAACAACACTAAGCCCCGCCGGCGGCTCTCTGTACACATGGCTTTTTCTCCACACCACCCCCCACCCCCTCCAACCCCAACCCCAACCCCATCCCCCGGACACACACGCCTGACTTTCCAAAGGGACCAGACACCACGGCTTGGGGCAGAGAGGAGGCGGAGAGGGTGGGGGGGAGGAGACAGGTAGCAAGCATGGGGACTGTAGGTACAGGGGCAGAGAAGAGAGAGAGAGGAGAGGAAGGGGGGGGGGGGGGGTAAAGAAAAAAAAAAAGAAACGAAAAATGGAGAAGAAATCGGGGGGAGGGATGGGTGCGTGGGGGTGGAGATGGGGATTAGAGGAGGAGGGTGGGTGGGGGGGGGGGGGGGGGAGGGGCATGAGAATCCTGTCGGCTTGTTAGGGTCCTTAGAGGGTAGTAGCCCCTCTTGAAGACAGGTAACCTTAGCTGTTAGATGTGTCAGCCCTCGTGTCATCATAGACTGTTGTTGGGTGATGGAGGACAGGGGCGGCCCGGTCATCGGGAATGCTTTGCCATCCCTCAGTGATCCCTTCCCCCCCCCCCCCCCCCCTTTCCTGTCATGCGGCGCTTGCGCAGCATTTTTCTTTTCTTTTTCTTTTTTTTTCTTTTTTCCCCTTTTTTCCATTTTGTTGTTGTTGCTTTTTTTCTTTCTTTTTTTTTAACCTCCAGGCTTATTATACTGGTTCTGTTTGGCGTGTAGTGAATTTGTTGTTTCTGCTTCTTCTTTTCAGTGACAGTAGTTTGAACATGGTGCGTTGAAGTGGTCTGTAGTTACGCGCGCGCGCGCGCGCGCACACACATGCACACACACACACACACACACACACACACACATACACACGCAGACACGTACGCACGCACACACACACGCACACGCACATACACACATGCATACGCACGCACATACGCACAGACGCACGCACGCATGTACACACACACACACACACACACACACACACACACACACACAAGAAGCACGCATACATACTTATATATACTGTACACTGACACACTCACACACGCACACTTTAACGTATATATTCACCCTTCTGCACACAATCAAATTCTCAAACGCGTGCGAACGAATAAAATTTTTGAGTCTTTTGAGTCTGAGTCTTTGACTCTGTCTGTCTGTCTGTGTGTATGTCTGTGTGTCTGTCTGTCTGTCTGTCTGTCTGTCTGTCTGTCTGTCTCTCTCTCTCTGTCTCTCTCTCTCTCGCTCGCTCGCTCGCTCGCTCGCTCGCTCTCTCTCCCAAAGTTGCCGTTTCTGTATGTGTGTGATTTGTTCCAGAAAAAAAGTGAAAAGAAATACTGTAGACTTATAGCAAAGCTACACCATGTCATGTGCTGCTGTTTCCCAGCATTAAGAAAAGGGAGTGAAGAAAGGCCATTGGGGGGGGGGGGGGGGGGGGGGGTGGGGGGAGGGGGGAGGAGGTGGAGGGAGGGGGAGCTTAACGGCTCTCTGGGGCGTGAGAGAGGGAGGGGTATATATAGCGTCAAATTGGAAAGGAATTCGCCCCATGCTGCAAGGAAGCGAAGACAGTGAGGTGGAAAGAAAGGAGGTCTGCACGCCTCACTGAACGGCCGGTTACGGTCTTTAAAGGCCGTCCTGCACGAGAGTCGGTTTTGAATTCACACGACCGAGAGAGCAGGAACCGTTAAACACTGATAGCAAACAGACCGTGTCAGTCTTCGCTGGCTATCTTGTGGTGTGTGTGTGTGTGTGTGTGTGTGTGTGTGTGTGTTGTGTTGTGTGTGTGTTGTGTGTTGTTGTTGTTGTTGTTGTTGTTGTTGTTGTTGTTGATTTATAGTCTGTTCACACTTGGTGATATTAGACTTTACTGTGTGTGTGTGTGGGGGGGGGGGAGGGGGGGGGAGGGGGAGGGGGAGGGGAGGGGAGAGGGTTTGGGGAGGGCGGAGGAGGACATGGGGAAGGAAAAGGTAAGAAATAATGTCAAGAACAGTACAAATTTAAATATAAACTACACTGTCATAATTATAACAATATGCTAATTTGAGATTGAGAGATAATGTTTGCAACCTCAACAATTTCTGAACTGAAAGAAATAGCGTGAACCAGTTTAGATTTCGAAATTTCAATGTTTGCTTTTGAATAAAGAGCATTTAAAATGGGGCAATGAAAAAGTATATGTTCACCAGATAATGGCTTAGAACATGCACACGCTATATTTTGGGAATACTTGGTCTTCCGAGAGTTCAAACGTATCTTGTGTATCAAACTAGAAATATGTCTAGGATATGTTTCCATTACACATTTATCTTGAGACTTCTCAATTCGGAAACAGCTTTCCAATAACGAATGTACTTCATATATATCTAACTTCAAATTACTTTTTGCAGCATTGCCCATTGCCCCGCGTCTGGCCAGTTTATCTGCTATTTCATTCCAATAAATACCACAGTGTGAAGGGACCCAGCCGAAGACTATATTTACTCCTGTGGAAATAATGTAATTAATTAGATGCTTTATTTCAAAGATTACATCTTTCCTTGTTTTAACATCCCAAACTTTCAAACTATCTAACACTACCTTAGAATCAACACAAAATAAAATGTTACAGAAAGAATGATTACTATCACAAATAAAGAGTAATGCCATAAGAATAGCATACAATTCTGCCGTAAAAATAGAGAATCCTTTTCCAAGGCCGTATGTTTTTTTTTAACTTTTAAAGCCGGAATAACAAAACCTGAACCTGCACTTAACTGGCAAACGGAACCATCCGTAAAATTTTTTAAATGATTTGAATATTTGTTTTCTAAGTTTTCTCTCACTTTAGAAGTTAAAATGTTAATGTTATCATTTTTCCGGACATCAGTGTAATCTACATCAAAGATAGCTTGTCTATGTTCCCATGGAGGCACCGGGGGAACAACAGGAGCAGGTGAGAGTGAAGTGACATCAATATTGCATTTTTCAAAAGAATCTTTCGTGTAATTTCGAACGGAACAAAAATAACCTAGCTTTTGAGCTCTTTTGGGATATTCAACATTTGAATCCATCAACAATTCGTTTTCGACTGAATTAGGTACGGAAAGACTTCTTGCGACATATTTGGCCACAGCTAATCTACGTTGATCTGACAGTGATAGCATATTAATTTCTTTGTACACCTTCAATGTGCTTGTGTGCACTGGGACACCAAGCGCTAATTTGATAGCTTTGCTGTCTATACTTTGCAATTTTTTCAGTAGACTTTGAGGAGCTGAAAAATAAACTTCTTGTCCGTACCCTAGTTTTGATCTTATTAGAGAAACAGCTAGGTGCAGGAGGGTTTTTGTATCTTGAGCCCACGGTTGAATACAAATAATTTTCAATAAGTTTAAACGTTTCCTTGTTTTAGCTATCAAGCTTTCAATGTAAAAGCACAGTTAAGTATAGGAGTTAAATTCACACCCAGAAATTTTATGTTTTGTGAGTACTGCAATTTAGAACCATTCAATTTTGAAGTTTGGCAAATACATTGGATTGTCTCCATTATTGAAAAACATTAACTGTGTGTGTGTGTGTGTGTGTGTGTGTGTGTGTGTGTGTGTGTGTGTGTGTGTGTGTGTGTGCGTGCGTGTGTGTGTGCGCGTTGTGTGTGTGTGTGCGTGTGCGTGCGTGAATGCGTGTGTGTATGTGTGTCTGCGTACGTGCGTGCGTGCGCGCGCGGGCGTTGTGTGTGTGTGTGTGGTGTGTGTGTGTGTGTGTGTGTGTGCGTGTGTGTGTGTGTGTGTGTGTGTGTGTGTGTGTGTGTGTGTGTGTACTTCAATGGCATGACCTCCATTCCGTCTACCTGTCACAGCCATATCCTCCCATATTCTCATATCCATATTCTCCCGCCGCAGCCCCAACATCAGCAGTCAGCGAGTAATCAATGTCTAGTCTTCACGAAGCAACCTATCGGAGAAGACACTGCACTACTGCCGAGTCACTATGATGTGTGTTCAGCGGCGCCTGTCCTGATTCAACCCACGCAGGACACTATCTAATACGCCCCCACTGACGACAAGATTCGGTTAGCTGCAAAGCCAGCGTGGCTGAACCTCTCCCTCCGAAGGGCGCCATCACGTCCGTCCAACAACGGTCTCCATGAACTTACCCATACAGGACCCCATGACTCCAGTTCACTAAAGGGTACAAGCGTGGAGTCAAAATCGAACCTCAGGTCATCATGAGAGCGTGGCATGAAGGGCCACAGATTTCGAGATATTTTTTTGTGTTATTATTTATGCTGATCGTTGAGAACGAGGATGATAAATACGATGCACTTACTGGAGTCTTCTCTGAAGTTGTTCCTGACATTCTCTGACCAACTTCGCATGTGTTTGTATCCCTCGGGCCTGACTGACTCTGGTGTATGTAATGAATGTAACTGTAGAGTGCAGCCCTCTGTATGTAATGAATGTAGCTGTAGAGTGCAGCCCTTTGTATGTAATGAATGTAGCTGTAGAGTGCAGCCCTCTGTATGTAATGAATGTAGCTGTAGGGTACAGCCCTCTGTATGTAATGAATGTAGCTGTAGAGTGCAGCCCTCTGTATGTAATGAATGTAGCTGTAGGGTACAGCCCTCTCGTGCAATGTGTATGTAATGAATGTAGCTGTAGAGTGCAGCCCTCTGTATGTAATGAATGTAGCTGTAGAGTGCAGCCCTCTCGTACAATGTGTATGTAATGAATGTAGCTGTAGAGTGCAGCCCTCTGTATGTAATGAATGTAGCTGTAGAGTGCAGCCCTCTGTATGTAATGAATGTAGCTGTAGGGTACAGCCCTCTCGTGCAATGTGTATGTAATGAATGTAGCTGTAGAGTGCAGCCCTCTGTATGTAATGAATGTAGCTGTAGAGTGCAGCCCTCTGTATGTAATGAATGTAGCTGTAGAGTGCAGCCCTCTGTATGTAATGAATGTAGCTGTAGAGTGCAGCCCTCTCGTACAGCCAGTCTCAGCCCGAAACGGTTCTTCATAGCGTGATCTTCACCATACTCATCCTCATCGATCAGCACAGAAAGTGTCAAATACTGTGACCCGTTGTGGCTGGTTTTCATGGGGACGTTCCTGTTGATTTGCTTTCCGGCTATGCTCTCGGTGACCACGTTGTGGCAGTCGCCAGTATCAACAAGTTTGTCGTGGACTGTCGCTGGACGGACTTGATGGCGCCGTCACTCATGCTGATTTCATAACTGTGCAATGATTGTGAGGAGGCGAAAGGAAATCTTTGTTGTATTCAGTGTAGGCAACCTGGTCACGGAAGATTATTGTGTTTCACATTTGTTTACATTGTATATTGATTTTGATATTTCGTTTGTTTTTACACAGCAACGAATTCTTTTTCGTTTTTGTCTTCTTTCCTTCTTCCTCTTTTTCCTTTCTTCTTTCCTTTCTTTCCTTCTTTTTCTCTGTCTGTCCGTTTTTTTCTTCTTTGTGTAAGCAGCACATTATCAGAGTGAGTGTTGTGCCAGTACACCACACATTAGAACATTAACAAACCCAGACACATTGTATCAAACGCCAAAAGACTAAAATCAGCAAAAGTGTGTCCATTTTGAGAGAGAACATACAGACTATGCATGGTGTGTAAGAGACTGGTTGTAAGAAAAAAAAAGAAAAAAGAAAAAGAAAAAAAGCTAGTCGTGGAATTTTTTTTTCCGCTTTTTTTTTCAGATGAAGAGGACAGTGTGAAGCACCAAAAATGAAGAGGTGGCTTTTGGCCTTAGGAGGAAAGAAAAAAAAAGTCGCCGCCTTAGGTGCTCCATTGATCCGACAACTGATGCCTCAAAATAAATAAATAAATAAATAAATAAATAAAAAAAAAACTGTCAATGATTGTGGCCATCTCTTGGGGCATAGTAAAGCTGCTTATGCAGGACCAGAACAGGCGCCACTGAACACCACCACAAAGACAGGGCAGCAGTGTAGTGTCTCTACAGGCACCACTGAACACTACCACAAAGACTCGGCAGCAGTGCAGTGTCTCCTCTGCTGGACCAGAACAGGTATCACTGAACACCACCACAAAGACTCGGCAGCAGTGCAGTGTCTCCTCTGCTTGACCAGAACAGGTACCACTGAACACCACCAGAGACTCGGCAGCAGTGTAGTGTCTCCTCTGCTGGGTAGCCTCGGGACGACGTAACACTGGCTTGTAAGACTGTGACCTGGGATTAGCTTCACAGAGCAAGTAAGGCTTCATGGCGAAAGCTTGGCCTCGTCTAGAGTTGTACTGTCATCACCTGTCAGCGGAACAGCAAGGAGTGAGGATGCACACGGCAGTTGCTTGACGGTGGCGTTTTTTGCCGGTGGGTTCTGCAGTCATGAAATACGGGTTGGTACACCCATGGGAACGCTACTGTGGAGGTTCTGTCGTGTCACATTCAGTGGCCATTACACAATGGCATCTGCCAGGGAGTAATCATATCCGTTGACGTTTTATGAATGCTCTGTGAATGCCTGCACCCTATGTGAACACAGCGCAGGCTTCCAAGGTGGTGCAGGATTGCTCCCAGCTGGTTTGTTCGGCAGGTGAGGACAGTACTTCTCTGGGTCCCACCCACACCTTCGGGTGTATCTTTTTTTTTTATTGCCGGTGCCGGGTGTGTGGCGGAGTAATCCACGGTGTGGCGTTGGGTGAAGGGGGGGGGGGGGGGGGGGGAGTGAGTGGTATGGGGGGTAATGCCACAGAATGGCACAAAAGATGAGACAAAAAAGAAAAAAAAAACTTTAATGCAGATCTGTGGAGCAGATCCGGATAAAGCACATATCCAGGATCCGTTCAACAGTGTTGGAAGTCTGCTCTTTCCCACGTTCCCTTTTGGCTGTATATATTTTGAAGCTA
>CM065741.1:4842339-4844839 GCA_033310375.1 Conus canariensis
TTTGTTTTGATCTAGGGTGTCTAACATGCAGAAAACAGTTCAACCTGTGGTGTACAATATGCACAAAACATTTCAACCTTTGGTGTCTCACATGCATGAAAACAATTCAACCTGTGGTTTGCAGCATGTAAGAAATATGTCAACCTTCTAATATGCACAAAACATTTAACCTATGGTGTCTAGTATACACAAAACATATCAACCTAATGTCCCATCTCTCGAACCTTACCGTCCCTTTGGTTTGCTCTTAAACAAGTCATTTCTCTCCACGTGTGTGAGTGTGTGTGTGTGTGTGTGTGTGTGTGTGTGTGTGTGTGTGTGTGTGTGTGTGTGTGTGTGTGTGTGTGTGTGGTGTGTGTGTGTGCGTGCGCGCGCGCACGCGTATGCGCCGCTCTTGCAACGCAGAGTAGTGAACCACTTAAAAAACAAACTAAAAGAACAGTTAGTTTCAATAATTATGATTTCTTCGTTTTCATTGTCCTGAATGTTGTTCATCTTGCCTGAAGAAGACTTAAGATGTCGAAACGCGTCGTGGTCAGTCTTGTAACTTGTTTGTCCTTGTTTTTGGAGGACTCACTAAGGATTACTCTTAAAATCTGAAGGAACAGTGTTCAGTCTTGTTTTTTCCTTGTTTTTGGAGGACTCACTAAGGATTACTCTTAAAATCTGAAGGAACAGTGTTCAGTCTTGTTTGTCCTTGTTTTTGGAGGACTCACTAAGGATTACTCTTAAAATCTGAAGGAACAGTGTTCAGTCTTGTTTGTCCTTGTTTTTGGAGGACTCACTAAGGATTACTCTTAAAATCTGAAGGAACAGTGTTCAGTCTTGTTTTTTCCTTGTTTTTGGAGGACTCACTAAGGATTACTCTTAAAATCTGAAGGAACAGTGTTCAGTCTTGTTTGTCCTTGTTTTTGGAGGACTCACTAAGGATTACTCTTAAAATCTGAAGGAACAGTGTTCAGTCTTGTTTGTCCTTGTTTTTGGAGGACTCACTAAGGATTACTCTTAAAATCTGAAGGAACAGTGTTCAGTCTTGTTTGTCCTTGTTTTTGGAGGACTCACTAAGGATTACTCCTAAAATCTGAAGGAACAGTGTTCAGTCTTGTTTGTCCTTGTTTTTGGAGGACTCACTAAGGATTACTCTTAAAATCTGAAGGAACAGTGTTCAGTCTTGTTTGTCCTTGTTTTTGGAGGACTCACTAAGGATTACTCTTAAAATCTGAAGGAACAGTGTTCAGTCTTGTTTGTCCTTGTTTTTGGAGGACTCACTAAGGATTACTCTTAAAATCTGAAGGAACAGTGTTCAGTCTTGTTTGTCCTTGTTTTTGGAGGACTCACTAAGGATTACTCCTAAAATCTGAAGGAACAGTGTTCAGTCTTGTTTGTCCTTGTTTTTGGAGGACTCACTAAGGATTACTCTTAAAATCTGAAGGAACAGTGTTCAGTCTTGTTTGTCCTTGTTTTTGGAGGACTCACTAAGGATTACTCCTAAAATCTGAAGGAACAGTGTTCAGTCTTGTTTGTCCTTGTTTTTGGAGGACTCACTAAGGATTACTCTTAAAATCTGAAGGAACAGTGTTCAGTCTTGTTTGTCCTTGTTTTTGGAGGACTCACTAAGGATTACTCCTAAAATCTGAAGGAACAGTGTTCAGTCTTGTTTGTCCTTGTTTTTGGAGGACTCACTAAGGATTACTCTTAAAATCTGAAGGAACAGTGTTCAGTCTGGAAAGGCCTTATTCATAACAGAACCAGGAATGAAAAAGAATTTCAACAATCGAATTCTGATTTAGCATCTTTCTGTATAAGATCCGCTTAATCTTCCAGACAAACGAGATAAATGTTTTTAAGGGTTAAAGGTTAAAGTAGAATTTTCTGAAAAAGTTCAGCCATCCCCCTCCCCCCCCCCCCCAGTGTGTGTGTGTGTGTGTGTGTGGTGTGTGTGTGTGTTGTTGTGTGTGTGTGTGTGTGTGTGTGTGTGGTGTGTTGTGTTGTGTGTGTGTGTGTGTGTGTGTGTGTGTGTGTGTGTTTGTGTGTGTGTGTGTGTGGTTGTGTGTGTGTGTGTGTGTGTGTGTGTGTGTTGTTGTGTGTGTGTTGTGTGGGGTGTGTGTGTGTGTGTGTGTGTGTGTGTGTGTGTGTGTGTGTGTGTGTGTGTGTGTGTGTGTGTGTGTGTGTGTGTGTGTGTGTGTGTGTGTGTGTGTGTGTGTGTGTGTGTGTGTGTGTGTGTGTGTGTGTGTGTGTGTGTGTGTGTTTGTTAGTGTGTGTGTGTGTGTGTGTGTGTGTGTGTGTGTGTGTTTTGTGTGTGTGTGTGTGTGTGTGTGTGTGTGTGTGTGTGTGTGTGTGTTGTGTTGTGTGTGTGTGTGTGTGTGTGTGTGTGTGTGTGTGTGTGTGTGTGTGTGTGGTGTGTGTGAGTGTGTGTGTGTGTGTGTGTGTGTGTGTGTGTGTGTGTGTGTGAGTGTGTGTGTGTGTGTGCGCGTGCGTCCTTGTGCATGTGTGTGAGTGC
>CM065741.1:4852339-4860718 GCA_033310375.1 Conus canariensis
ACAGAAGAAAAGACATACACACAGAAAGAAAAGACATACACACAGAAGAAAAGACATACACACAGAAAGAAAAGACATACACACAGAAAGAAAAGGCATACACACAGAAGGAAAAGACATACACACAGAAAGGAAAGACATACACAGAGAAAGGAAAGACATACACACAGAAAGAAAAGACATACACACAGAAAGAAAAGGCATACACACAGAAGAAAAAGACATACACACAGAAAGGAAAGACATACACACAGAAGGATCTCTGAAGAAGTTTTTTGCATGCTTAAAGAAGTATTTTTTAGATAGGTTATTGAAAGAACTGAATGTGGAATGTGATAACACGCTTGGAATCAGAAAATGACAAATGTTTATTTGAGATAGCCAAAAGATATCTCATTCGTAGCTTGCTACATTGTATATGAAGGCCGCCCAACTTATGAAAACATGGAACTTAATGATGGTGATGGTGGTGGTGGTAGTAGTGGTTGTGTTGGCGGTGATGTTTGTGATAGTGGTGGTGGTGGTGGTGGTGGTGTGTGAGTGCGTGCGCGCGCGCGCGTGTGTGTGTGTGTGTGTGTGTGTGTGTGTGTGTGTGTGTGTGCGTGTGTGTGTGTTTAAGAAGCTTTATTACAAAGTGTACAGAAAGTTGATGTGAGTGTTATACTGTGTGGAGACTTCATTCCACCATCCGTGAAAGAACAGCCGAACATTGGAAACAGGACGCACTATGAATAGAACAAGGAAGATGATACTGGACAATAAACTGAACATTGTTCTACAGACACCCAAATACACAGGCTTTGGTAGGTCTTTAATAGATATATGCTTTATGTTTGACTTGAGTATCCTTTTTTTGGTAAAAGATAGAGACGGTGACTTCACCTTTATATCTCCACAGGGTTGTAGTTTTGTTGACCTTTTTAATTTCTCGGTATCAGAAGAGCTGTGCAATATTAGAACTGTAAACTGGAGATGATCGTTTTGTCATGGTTCTCAGCTGTTGGAATGTAAGGGGCAAGCAGAATCCCAGCACATGGAGAGAGTCCGTCTCTGACTCAGCGGAAAGGAAAGATGTGCTGGTCAGAAAAGCAGAACAACACTAGAATCTGAAGACTTTTTAACCATTCCGTACAAAGAGCGATCGATTTGCTTGGTGTTGATTTGAATGGAAGTATAGAATTTGTGTGAATAGTTTGTATAGTGCGGCTGCACGCATGATCAGAAAGGTGTATGGCAAGGAAGGTGAACAGGATGACGAGTTTGATGGCGAATGTTACGCGAAGAAAAGAATAGCCGAAGATATTTACAAAGTTTGCATAGAGCTAAAGGTTTAGAATATAATGAAGAAATAAAAGGCCTGTATGTGAAAGACAGAAAGTACAAAGGTGAAAGAAACAGGAAGAAAAAAGAATGATGATAAGAGAATTCAAACATGAAAAGAAATCAGATCTAGTTGCAAAGCGAGAGGACTGCAGGCGGAAATCTAAACAAATCTTAAATAAATGTTAGCGAACCGCCCAGAGAACGTGGACAAACGAGTCACAAGACGAAACACAACGCGTTTCGACCTCTTAGGTCTTCATCAGGTGAGACATTAACGAATAAAACAATGAAAATTCACTTAGCTTTGATCGCTTCAGATCACTTCGCAGGGTTCAGCGCAAGGAAGAAGGCGTTGAATGAGAACGAGGCTGTTGGGAGGGAAATAGAGAGCGAGTCAAAGTCGTAATGAAGATAATAATATTACTGATAGGAATACTAATAATGGTCAAAATACTGAGAGAAAAAAAAAGGGACAAGATTACTACCAATCTTAGTGTCAATAAGTATGGGTATGGGAGAAAGGAGAGTGGGTTAGAGGATTCTTAAACAGCAGGGTTGCCGTGGCAACAGTCCCAGAGGCGAAGGCGATGGTGATGTCAATGCCAGTGGTAGTATCAATACTAGCAATAGTATTACTGAATGATACTGCTAACAACGATAGTGAAGGTTAAGGTAATGAAACCATGATACAGAAATATATTTAGAAAATACATTTTTATAATAATCAAATAAATAAATAAATGAAACATTAAAAATAATAATAAATTAAAAAATCAGTAAATAATAATAATAATTAAAAAAAAATAATAATGATAATAAATGCATAAATAAGATAGCTATAAGTTGTGTGTGAGGTGAATAGTGGGAGATAAGGTAGTATGTGTGTGTGTTGTGGGAGGATATTATGGGCTGAGATTGAAGTGGTGGGTTGGTACATGTTACTTTAAGGTGTTGATGCTATGAGGGTGGAGGGAAGAAGGGGATGGGTTTACGTACTAACTGGGGGAGGGGGAGGGGCAACATATTCACACTTATACACAATCTCTCTCTCTCTCTCTCTCTCTCTCTCTCTCTCCCCCCCCCCCCCTCACGACCAACGATAAAGGAGCCAGCATTCTATTTATTATGTGTGTGTGTATGTGTGAGTGTGTGTGTGTGTGTGTGTGTGTGTGTGTGTGTGTGTGTGTGTGTGTGTGTGTGTGTGTTCCATTTGTAATATCAGCCTTATTCATTGGTTACATATCAAAACACTCAGTTCATCCCTGGAATCTCTCTCCCGTCTTCTTCAACATTTCAAACAACAAACCACAATCATCATGCCCATAGCCACTGCTTCAAGACTCAGACAGCTCATCCATACACACAACCAGCTCATTCACAATCACTGCTACCAGATTAAGCAAGACAAGTTATCAAAATTACAAAACAAACACGAGGCAAACCCAGACCAGTTGAATCCCCCTACACACAAAACTGACCCTTCTATCACCCATGAGCAACACCGCCACCTTGTTCGCTGCATTCCTGATAATCTGACTCTCACCAATGATGAAAGATCAGTCCTGGCAAAAGGTCTGAAATTTATTCCCATTCAGCCTGCCACCAATAAATATCAAAACCACGTTGATGTTGAAAGATTCTTTAGAAAATTAAGATGGATGGCTGCACTTGACGGTGTGCCCAAGCCCCCTCTACCAGACAGCTCAGACATTTTTACCCACCTTTTTCGAACTCCAGTGCTTCGCCAGCCACCTCTTGACAAATCCACTGAAGTTGAACTCTACATCAAAAAGTGTAGAAAAGAAATCTCTCAAGTTAAATCCAAACCTGTCCGCAATTCCAACCTCTCACGGGATGAACAAAAAGCCCTTGAATCACTGAGACAAAGACAAGACATTGTCATCAAACCAGCAGACAAGGGTGGTGCAGTGGTGGTCTGGGACAAACAGTTGTACATAAAAGAAGCACACAGACAACTGTCAGACACAAATTTCTATACACCACTCACAGCATCACCCCTCCCCCAACACCAGAAACTCATCTCAACCACAGTTAAACAAGAAATCAAACATAACAACTTACCGAAGACAGCCAAACTCCTCATAATGACAGACACCAAACAACCCACCTTCTACCTGCTCCCTAAAATACACAAAACCAATACTCCCGGCAGACCCATTGTATCTGCATGCAGCTGCCCTACAGAACACATTTCACAGTACTTAGACTCTCTCCTCCAACCCATAGTACAAGGCCTCCCCACATACCTCAAAGACACTACACACACACTCAACATGATTAATTCATACAACACAGATCCCACTTTCAAACCCAGCCTCCTCTTTACCCTTGATGTCGTCTCTCTCTACACTTCCATCCCTCATGCTGATGGACTGAAGGCCCTCGCATTCTTTCTTAACAAACGGCCCCCCAACCAGCAACACCCTCCCACAGCTACACTGGTCAGACTTGCAGAATTAGTCCTCACCCTCAATACTTTTGAATTCAACAACCACACATTCTCACAAATCAGTGGTGTTGCTATGGGAACCAAAAATGGGACCATCCTATGCCTGCCTCTTCATGGGACACCTAGAACACCGCCTACTAACCTCTTACACAGGCCCAACACCAGAGCTCTACAAAAGATACATAGATGATGGATTGGGAGCCACATCCATGCCAGAACATGACCTCCAGAATTTCCTCAACTTTGCACAGACCTTCCATCCATCCATCCAGCTGACCTACACCATTTCACAGTCAGTTAATTTCCTGGACATCACTATCTCCCTCAAAGATGGACTGCTTCAAACCTCAGTCTTCTACAAACCTACTGATGCGCACTCATACCTGGACTACACATCTTCCCACCACCAGTCCACTAAAAATAGCATTCCATATTCTGAATTCCTTCGCCTACGCAGACTGTGCTCTAGCGAAGAGGATTTCACTATACAAGCAGCCAAAATGTCTGATTTTTTCACCAACCGTGGATACCCTAGTGCCGACATCAGTGATGCTCTCAGCCGCACTGCAGCTACATCCAGAACATCTACTCTGGAAACTAAACCTCCCAAAGAGACAGACAGACCCACTGCCTGCCTTCTCTTCCATCCTCACAATCTGCCCATCTGCAGGATCCTGAAGTCTAACTGGCACATAGTAGAAAATCATAAACCTGCCTTTGAGACCACACCAATGATCACTTTCAAACGTGACAAAAACCCCAACGACCTACTGGTGCGCTCTAAGCTGAACAAAATCTCAACACCTAAGCCACCAGGTACTTTCCCCTGCTCAAAACCCAACTGCAAAATCTGCTCTCTCACCAAACCACACACCATCCTACATGGCCCCACAGGCTCTTTCACTATTAAACGCACTTTCTCCTGCCAGAGCCACAACATTGTGTATGCCATCCACTGTCAGCTGTGCGGTAAGATCTATGTAGGTGAGACATCTCGCACACTTGAGACGCGCATCTCTGAACACCTGGCCGACATCCGCCACCATCGGCCCAAACCAGTCGCTCTACACTTCAACCATGCCCAACACAACATCAACCATGTCAAAGTCTTGGCACTTTGGCAATCTAAGAGTGACAGCTTGGAACGCCTTATGCAGGAATCTCATCTCATTTCCAAACTGGGCACCATCCACCCTCATGGCATCAACGTCCAAAAGTAGTATGTACCATTCCATCTCTGCAGCTCCAGCCTGAAATATCCCCCACCTACACACACACCCATACCACCCTACCTCCCTCTGTTTACCTCAGACATAGGTTGCAGCTATCATCATCTTCCCTTTTCCTACACTCTCTGAGTCTCTCCATTTGCTACATCAATCGACTTACTCCCCCCTCCCCCTGCCCTAGTAATGATGTGTGTAGGGGTGTTGGTGGATATGGCGGTTGCTGGGGGTGGAGGTGGGGGTAACCAATGAATAAGGCTGATATTACAAATGGAACACACACACCACACACACACACACACACACACACACACACACACACACACACACACACACACACTCACACATACACACACACATAATAAATAGAATGCTGGCTCCTTTATCGTTGGTCGTGAGGGGGGGGGGGGAGAGAGAGAGAGAGAGAGAGAGAGAGAGAGAGGAGAGAGATTGTGTATAAGTGTGAATATGTTGCCCCTCCCCCTCCCCCAGTTAGTACGTAAACCCATCCCCTTCTTCCCTCCACCCTCATAGCATCAACACCTTAAAGTAACATGTACCAACCCACCACTTCAATCTCAGCCCATAATATCCTCCCACAACACACACACATACTACCTTATCTCCCACTATTCACCTCACACACAACTTATAGCTATCTTATTTATGCATTTATTATCATTATTTTATTTTTTTTTTAAATTATTATTATTATTTACTGATTTTTTAATTTATTATTATTATTTTTAATGTTTCATTTATTTATTTATTTGATTATTATAAAAATGTATTTTCTAAATATATTTCTGTATCATGGTTTCATTACCTTAACCCTCACTATCGTTGTTAGCAGTATCATTCAGTAATACTATTGCTAGTATTGATACTACCACTGGCATTGACATCACCATCGCCTTCGCCTCTGGGACTGTTGCCACGGCAACCCTGCTGTTTAAGAATCCTCTAACCCACTCTCCTTTCTCCCATACCCATACTTATTGACACTAAGATTGGTAGTAATCTTGTCCCTTTTTTTTTTCTCTCAGTATTTTGACCATTATTAGTATTCCTATCAGTAATATTATTATCTTCATTACGACTTTGACTCGCTCTCTATTTCCCTCCCAACAGCCTCGTTCTCATTCAACGCCTTCTTCCTTGCGCTGAACCCTGCGAAGTGATCTGAAGCGATCAAAGCTAAGTGAATTTTTATTGTTTTATTCGTTAATGTCTCACCTGATGAAGACCTAAGAGGTCGAAACGCGTTGTGTTTCGTCTTGTGACTCGTTTGTCCACGTTCTCTGGGCGGTTCGCTAACATTTATTTAAGATTTGAAAAGAAATCAATTAAAGACTCTGAAGTTGCTTTGAAGAATTGTTAAAGCTGTTAACAGAATGAAGCTGGTGTTTAACGGAATTTTGTGTACCCAGTGACATGATCATTTCTTTTCAGTTTTAAACCCCTTAGGAAACGTCCACCTAGATGAGGATGAGAACACTCAAACACAGGAGGACAATGCTGAACCTTCAGGTAATGACGCTAACTACAGATTCAGATTTGTCCTATGTTTCAGTATAACTGTAATGCTATTTTACAAAAAGAGTGCTAGTCTGAATAAACTTACAGGTGAAAATGTTGACAAATGACAAACACAGTGACAGGTTTTTGTTGTTGTTGTTGTTGTATCATTGATCGACTTTTTTTGTTTGTGTTTTTGTGGTTTTTTGATTTGTTTTTGTTTTGAACATGGAATATTTTTCACTGACTGATAAAAAATCAGTTCTTGTTGTTCCCATGTGTAAGAAAGGCGATATACACAATGATAATAATCAAAGAGGTATGATGTTAATATAACAAGTGTTATCGATATTATGCAGGCACACAATTTTGATCAGATTTTCAAAGTGGGTCACCATGGAAGGAAACTTCTTGAGGAACAGAATGGATTCAGGGCAGAATATAACGCAATAAAGCATTTATTGACACTGTACGCCTTGATTGAAAGTATGTCATTAAGAACACCCATTTTCACGTTGCATTTGTAGATTTTTGGAAAAGCGTTTGATTGGGTGCACCGTTTTTGAAGTATTTTGAGGGAAAACGGAATCCATCCATGGAAAACTTTACCAAACAGCTGCAGTGTTTATGATTCTGTTTTGGCATATGTTTGGGATAAACCAACATACTCGGATCTCTTTCAGTGTCCAGTGTCCAGGAGGTGTTAAACAAGGCTGTCTTTGGAGGCCTGTTATGTTTTCATTTTTCATACATAAGTGAGTCACAGAACTGTCTTAAGAGAGACTAAAGCACATACATTATCCTAGGAGCTGTACAAATATTTTTCAGGTCGTTTGCAGATGATTTAATTTTGTAATCAGATGTGGTTGTCGGGCTACAAATGCAGTTACATGCAAAGAAAGAAGGAACAGATAGGCTTAGCTTATTATGAAAATGGACAAGATAAATGTTTAAAATGGGGATTATTTCTCAACAAAAGAAGAAAAGAAAGAAAAAGAAACAAAGAAAGAAAAGAAAAAGAAAGAAATGATGGTACGAAGATTTTAAAGTAAGGATGACTCGCTCTTACAAATATCTAGGGATGGCTTTTACCACCAAACGGAATGTAAATGTAAAATGGGCAGAAATGGGTAAAAAAAAAAAAAAAGTGGAGTCATTACAGTACTTAAACTTGTAAAAATATACATTTATTTGATTTTCCCTTTTTTGTTTCAGACTTTTGATTCTCAGATAGAGACAAAGATGTTATAAGCATCTGCGATGTGGATTCTTTATCAAAATGAGTTAATGATTTTGCTATGAAGCGTGCGTGTGGTGTGTGTGTGTGTGGTGTGTGTGTGTGTGTGTGTGTGTGTGTGTGTGTACCTGTGTGTATTTTCTTTCTTTTGTTTTTTTCATTTTTCATCTTTTTGTTTTGTGTTTTTTAGGGTTTTTTGGGGGGTTTTTTGACGCCACATTTTATGCTTCTGATCAGATGAGGGATTGGGAAACTGAAGGGTTCCTATTGTATATTGATAACTGTTACAGGTTAAAGTTCCGGAATTTAGGCAATGTAAAGAGACATGTTTTATGTTAAAACAGAACTTAGACGCTGGAAAGCCAAACTGGTCAAGTAATGTTGAAAAGGTTCACACAGAAAATGGATGTGGAACAGTATGTCTGAATGTCTGAGTGAAGGATTTGGATGAGAGAATGGTTCCAAGGGAATTCAAAGAGAGATTAATATTACGTTTCAAGAAAAACTTGCCCCCCCCCCCCCACCCCCCCCCCCCCCCCCACCCCCCCGCTCCCCCCACCGGATTAAAAAGCCATGGTTTGCACTGTTGGTATTTCTCATTCAAA